>CANUEP010040978.1:0-20303 GCA_947857235.1 Jatropha podagrica | reverse complement strand
TGCATTTAAATATTATATAATAATAATATATATTAATTATTGATCTTATGTGCTGAAAATAAAATTTTAACAATTAAAATTTTATATTTGATATTTTCAAAATCAATTTATGAATAAAATAATTTTATCCATATATCAAATGTCATTAAAACTAATTTTAAAAATTATAAAATTATTTTATTAATCAATCTCACTAATTATAATCGTATTAGAATTAATATACAATTCAATTTATTCCCTAATCCAATTAGAAATAAATTCACAAAATAATTTTATTACAAATTAAACTCTTTTAATTTTCTTTTCTAACAAAATTAGAAAAATATTCTGAATTCAATTTTAGTCACTGACAATTAATTTTAATGGTCCTCAAAATTTAATTAATTCGAAATTAATCGAAATACCCAATTAAAACTAATTTTAGGACTTAATTGAAAATAAATAAAACACGTTTGGACCCATCTGAAAAACAGGAAAACATGCAGGGATCAAACTATAATTATGTTGTCATCTTCTTCTCCAAAAACCAGAAACTCGTTTTCGACAGAGACCCAGCGCCGCCTTCAACGTACAACTCCAACCCAGCGTTGACAGCGCCTGCTCGGCCAAGGAATGGTCCAGCGGTGGTCGCACCACCATGGATCGCCCCTCTCTAGCCATGACCGGCGCTGTCCTCGCCGGAAAAATGAGTTTTAGAGGTTTTTTTATAATTTAAAACGAAAATCAGATCGCCGTTACAGTTTCTTGCCACCACCGGAGCACACGGACGGAGGCGGTGCATGTCCAGACAAGCCAGACGTGACGCCTGCCGCCTGCGGCTCACGGTGCCTAACGGTCCGGCGACGGCAACGACATAGACATAGCAGCATCTGTGTTCTTCAGTAAACGATTTTCAAAACATTTTTTTATTGAATCAAATTTAATTGAAAAACAGATTTGGAAAAATTTCACAGAACTCAGATTTGATTTTGTTCAAATATCAATTTTCAGGTCATGAATCAATTCGTAATTAATCCAATAATTAATCCAATAATTAATATATTGTTTTAAACTTTAAACGTTTAAACGATGATTCTTATAATACTGTTGGATTTCAATATCAAATATACACGGTAAAATAATATAATTAAAACAATTAATTATATTAATAGAATCCGCTTAAACGAATAAGGCAATAAAATTTGTTTAGAAAAATACCTATTTTGTAAATTCTTCGAAACTTTGATCTATGCAGCTAGGTTGCCGTAAACCACAAGCAATCCAAAAGTCTGATCTCTAGTAGTATCCACACAAATGGGCAAAACCACAAGCAATCCAAAAGTCCGATCTCTAGTAGTGTCAACACAAATGGGCAATCAAAAAACTCTAAAATTATTTTAAAAGGTTGAGAGATTAAAGTGTATAATGATGCTAGCTATAGACTCTCTATTTTGTTTTGTGACTATAAGCAACAACTCACGTTTCGTAAGACTAGTCTATATTATTTCTTAAATCTTATATAAGAAAACCCTAACTCACAAATAAATTAATTATAATTATTTATTTAAACCTTTTAAATAAATAAATTATAATACATATATTAATACAATTTTCAATTTAATCAATTATATTTATTTATTCAAATAGTTAAATAAATAAATTATAATTAAAATTTTGGATTTATTTAATCTAAAATTTATCTTTATAAAATTTAGGCATAAATCAATTAAGTCAATACTTAATAATCTAAGTAAAATTGTAATTAAATATAAATTACAATTTTGTTCTTAACTCAACAAAATTTATTTGTAATCAAGGCATACTTGATTCAATTTCTCATTTTAACTTTCTTATATTCATTCTTATATGTGTGATTTTCTAGGTTCCAAATATGTTGGTAACAAATATTAACTAATTAATATTTGAAGGTCAAGTACATTGTCTAGTAATATATTAAAACTATCCAAATATCTAAAAAGTCAAAGTAGTTTGACTTAACCTTTCAGTGCATGATTTATCATTATAATTAGTATCCCTTCATCATTAATGTTTTGATTTAGTAATTATGTATGAGGTGTATCTGTTTTACTAAATCATATTAGTTCTCTTAATCTTAGTCATTGCTTAGTTGAGTAAAATTTTAAATCTCATTTGCTAATTTCATTTCACCTTGCGCAATGATTTCTTAATCAATATTAATAGAGAACCATTAGAATATTTTTTTCTAATTTACTTAAAGTGATGAATCTTCTCTTAATTACACAAGTATATCCATACAGTTCCTACTATATCCAATTAATCATTGCTTATTATTCATATAATGAATAATGTCAATGAAGAATCAAAACATAATCATCCCTATATAAGATAGCTTAGTAATTTCAAGTCAAAGGATTACTTACACGATCATCACTTGAGTATTCCATAGACACAAATAACTCTTCATATGGAATTCTCATGCAGGTCAATTTAGTGGACTTGTTTAAATAACAAACATCTGCATATTAGTTATAGATATCATATATATCTCAGCTTATGAGAACAATTGCTTCCCTAAGGAAAGAACATAATATGTATCAGTCTCAATAGTTCTAATCATTATCCAATAATGAGGAGAACATCGACCATGAATATTTTATAGACATTGCTTTAATGTAAATATAAAACTCATAATTATAATCATATTATAATTTATTTGCAAAGCAATATTGTCTTATGAATTTTATCTTTTACCAAGATTCAATCAATAAAATATAAAAGATAAATAAATACTTTTTATTAATAATCAAATATTTATTACATGAAATATTATATTCAAAATATAACCAATTAAATTGGCTATATGACATATAACTAATAAATTTCACCATTACAAGGCCACGAATATTCTGTCATTCATATTGCATATAGTTAGATTTTGTTTTTTTTTATTTATTTACCACAAAAGCAAAACAAATCGATAGCTAGTTTCACAGAAATCTATTCAATTATACCAAATACAACTTGAAACATGGAAGTTCCCAAATTTTCCACATGAAAATAGGATCATAAATAGCCATTAAAATTAGACTGAAACATATCAATGATGGAAACTAACCTCCAAGAGCACAATTGTCCAATCATTTAGATAATTAGGCATTTCCCTTGCCTTTATCAATATTTTAAGGTCTGCCTTCTCTAAAATAAACATAATAAGTATACATTAAATTTATGATCTAATCAACTATTCTAAATCTATATGGTTAAGGGAGAATAACGCAACTTGAAAAATTGAAAACGGACACCAAATGTGTTATACGGTCACTTACCAAAATTGATGGCCTATTCTTGATTTTTCCTTGCTTAATACTACTGATTTGTAGCTTAAATCCTTACTATTAAATTACAGATTATGTTTTTATGAAACCAAATTGCAATATAGTATTTTAGAGAAAGAGAATCGATTAAAGGAAGAAGAAAGTTTGTTGTCTTCAGTGTTTTGAAAATAAAGAGGCGCTCATTCTATTGCAAATAGAGGCTGTGACCTTTTTTATTAGTCTAGGTTTAGTATTCTCTCTCTTTTTTTTTTTTTTTTTACTCACTTAACCTTGGAACACACACCATGTTAAGAAAAACCCAAATAAATTAAATAAATTTTCTAATGGGAAAATAGCATAATTTGGCCCAAAATTAAAATAAATGCTAGTAAATCATAATTTAAAATACAAATAGCCAATAAATATGGAAAAATACCACGAATCCCAATAAATTGTTTTTTCGCTTTATTTCACTTTAATTGGTGGTGATTGAGCTTTATTCATCCAATTAATAGGCTAGAAATTCAAGTACACTCTACAATCATGAATTAAAATTCTATGAATCACATCCTATATGCAATTCAGGAATCACAAATAAAACTCCATAATTATAAAATAACTTATTCAGATGGAAATCATACCAAAATTCTAAGTTGGTATAATTTTCAACTATTCTGAGATCACCCTTACTCTACACATCTACAATGCTATGCCCTTAAGTCCATTGAAATCATACAATCTACTCTCACATAGCATAGTGTTCATCTGTCACTACCCTTGAGTGTCATTAGTAATAAGAATAACTATAAGAGATCGCAACAACTAAAATATAAACACATGTATTTATTGCAGTGTATTATCATAAGATATCAAGTTATCATGGCATGATCTAACACTTTGCACATTACAAAAAGAGACATATACTCAATAACATTACGCATGATCACTTTAATCATAAATTCAACATCTAAAAGAGATATGCATGGACACATATTAAAGCAACTCTAGAAATAATTTCACATTAATTTAATTTTAACATTATTGTTAGTTATATGCTTGTAGACGCTTAATTTTTGCCTCAAAAATAGACTCAGTGATGATAACCTGTATCGCTAAAGAAGAGGTTGAAGCACCCAATGAACTTGATACCGAAGCAATGATTCGAGTTTAGAAAGTGCAACCCTTAGCACATTTTTCACTTTTTTAGCAAAACGGGACCCATAAGCACATCTCGAATTTGCCTGGGACGTGCCTTGGTGTCCTATGTACTCTGTGCATCACCTAAACCAATTTAATGAAAATCAGATTAGTTTGTTAGTGGGACCCACAATAGCCTAAATGGGCCCATATGTGGGACCCACCAGTGGCACTCAAGGGGGCCCATCAATGGTGATGATATTTCTCATGGTAGAATGAATTTGAAGCGTCTAATTGATTCGATTCTTTAACTAGTAATCCTAGGATAAGAAATCGGATCCATTAGGTTGTTTTCATGTTTTCGGGGTTCGTGACGAAATAGGATCCGAAAATGCGTCACGGGTGCACATGGAATAAATTTTAATGACTTACATCGATGCACGTACCATTGAAATGATTTCATAAAAATCAAGAACCGAATCATTATGGGGCTCACATGTGGGACCCACATGCCACATGGACAGTGAATAGTGTCATTTTCACCATTTGCCTATAAATTCATCTCTAATCTTAGGGTTAAGGGGTTAAGTCATTTTTGTGATAAAAAAACTTAGAGAAAGCCACAAGAAACACAAAAACAAAATTGAAATCAAATCAAAACAAAATAAAAAAATACCTCCTACAATCAACTTCTTCATTTAAAACCTTAAGAGTTTTGTTAGATTGTGAGCAAAATTGTGTAACCATCACGAAGTCAGTTAGTCATAGGTTCATAAACATTTCTGGAAACACAAAATCAACAACACAGATTCGAATCATCAAGAGGAGATCAAGTGTTCTTGAGGAGTACTTCACCAAACATCAACCAAATCCATACTTATCTTTGAAATCAAGTAATTGAGAGTCTAAACTCAACTCCATTATGCTTTTTAATTTATTTTACGTCTTATTATTCTGAAAACTAAGTTTTTACGAGAGAAACACGTAAAAATTGGGTTTTGCAGCAAGCTAACTGCATTTGCAGGAAATGAAGGCTCCACCTTCTAAAGGAAGGTGCCATACCCAACAATGAAAGCATACGCCTTCCTTTGGAGGTTGGTGCCCTCATGGCTAGGCCCTCAAAAATGTCGTTTGCTTGCTGATATGCCTTTTTATCATCGATTTTCTAGTGATTATAGGCTTCGTTTACCTTGGAAGGGGATTTGATTCACTTCTAGTGGTGTTAGTCTATAAATTTTAGAAGAAAAACAACATAAAAAACATCAAATCATGTCTAGATTTAGAGATCAAAGTGGTTTAGGGCCTAAGTATTAAAAATCCATGTTTGATTCGGATGAGTACATTAGCTATTTTAATGTTATTTCTTGCAACGATTTGTCAATTTTGTTCATCTAACAAGATGAACATTGCGATCACGAGCTTGAATGAATATTAAAATTGTTATATTTTTATTTTTGCAATTATTTATTTATGCATATTTAATTATTGCTCTATAATATATATTATATATTATTCATCTAACTTTCTAACATCTCTAACATTTCTGACATTAATTAATATTCTGTCATTTTATTATTTTAATGCTTTATTGTTTATTTATGATTATTTATCAATAATCGAACTAATATTTGAATTTCGATGATTTTCAATTAATTCTTGCGTTAATCATGTTGCATGAATGTTTGAATGTGACATAATTATTGTTTTGCTTGTTTAATTTTCTAAATTTGATGAATATAATTTGAAATTTATTATTTAATGGGTTTATAATACTATTTATGTAGTTTGTTGAGAACCCAAAAAAATTCTCATTTTAATTGGCTTGTAATAGTTAGATATAATCTCATTTGAGTTATGACTTTTAATTTTTAATTTGTAATAATTTTATTTATATTGATTTGTATTAATTAAAAGGGGAAATGGGAATATGTAATGGGATAAATGGGTAAAATGTATTTTATTAGGGTGGTTTGTAATCTTTTCTCCTCCCTCTTTCTTTGTGGATGTTTCATTTTTCATGCTTGATGAATGATTTAGATTATGATAATATGTTTGAATGACATTGTTTTTTAAAATTGCATAAAATGTTTTACATTTTGATTTAATTTAATACCGCAATTCATAATTGAACGAATGTATGGACAAATAGGAGGCCAGTTTAGACCAGGAGAAATGAGTGCTTAACACCTTCTCATTTTCATACCCAATTCCCGATCTCATTTTGGTTAAAACCGGATTAATTAGTTCAAATGAATTAATTAATTTGAGAATTTTCCCTACTTTAGTAAAATAGGGTGGCAACTCCAACATTTTCAAAACCTTACTAAAGTAAGAACACCTTTTCTGAGGATTAAAATGGTATTGGAGAAAATAAAATTTATTAATTAAAATGAACCAAGCCTATTTGATTTGGTTTACTCGAGTAACTCTCGAGAAAGCCATGAGACGTTGCGCGAAAGCCATGTCGCCCTCAGCCTGGCGACTCTATTGGGGATATATTTAGAGAGTTAACTCCATTAGTTGTCCAAATATTTACATTTATCAATTGTGTTATTAATTTAAATTGTGTTTAATTTTTATGTTTATATAAATGTCATTCATGCATTAATCTCTTCTCAATCCTCATTCTACCCTAACACACTTCGGTGGTATTGGGGGATGTGATCTCCTCACTCTATTCGACTATTGAGATCTGCTACTAATGTACACCACCCATAAGTTGAGTGCCAATTGGTATATCAAAAGAGATGGCACAATCCGTTATTACTTCGATAAATGGGAGGGAACAACCAACTTTTGCTTATGGAACCCAAGACTTATAAACCGACCAAAACCCATGTAGTGGACTGTAGTAATTTCCTTTAGGAATACCTCAATAAATACTTATTTGTTGCATCATGAATAAATGTGAGTAACATCGATTCTAGACCCCAATGTTGATTTATGGGCCCAACCCACTGTATCCTAGGAATGGATTAAGATTGAACTATGCACCGTGTGTGAAAGTTATAAGGGCGGAGGTCATACGTTTCCTTACTCCCATTCACTTTTGTTTGCGTTTAATTGTTATGGTGTTGTGTTCATGCATCATCTGACTAATTCACCCCATCACTTAGGTTTAGTTCACTATGGCTCAATTGAAGCAATTAGACCCTCGAAGGGCAAGAAATTATAGAAAAATGCTGAAAGTAAGACGAGTTGAGAAAACTGGGTGTGAAAGGAATTATGAGCTTGAGGACCAAAATTCCAAAATAGGGGCACCATTAGGCCCAAGCCCAATGCAACATGATCAAATGTTAGATTTTCATTGGCTTTTGCGAGAAATTTAGAATGCCTAGATCGAAGCTCTGATCCTTTTCCCTAATATAGAGGAATGATTTGCCCGGATACGCGATTATGCCGATCGCCTTGTGGAAATCGATTATTTTTCTTTAGAAGAGGCAAGAATGTATCAAAATTTTTAGGCTCTGTATTTAAATTCTGTAATATAAATTACTTTTGGGTCTAATTATGGAGTTTATTTATTAGCCAACTACAAAAGAAAAAAAAAGAAAAAGAGAGAATAAATCATTGCTCAAATCACATCTTGAGGCAAAAAGAAAAGGAAAAAGAATATATGAAGCATTTGGGTAATAAACAGAGCTTGTTCATCTTCAAGCAAGTTTTGAAGTTTCTTTTTTAATTTAAGATTTGATCGATTTAATTCAAGCCTTTGTAAACTACAGTATTAGTCGCATTTCACGATATCATGATTTTGTGATATATTTTTGCATGACATTCCATCTATTTACATTCATTCATACATGCATCAAGTCATGTTTCTAATATTCATTTTTCGCAGGCCAGATAGTGTCGAAACGTAAGAAATCGCTAAAAGAAGGTAGTTGGTTGAGGACAAAAAATCGTCTAGTCAGAATTGGAGAATCTTCAACCCCACTCAGTCTATCTAAGTCAGTACCCGTGAAACCATCAAGCTCTACTCCCAAAGTTGAATCTTCTCCAATACAAACAGACTTGCAAGTTACTGTTACTGAAAAATGGTTAAGAACTTTTCATTGGCTGATATTGAGAAGTTATTTAAGAAAATGATGGTAGCTAGCCTCAAGAATATCATGAAGGCAGAAAAAGGCAAGGAGAAATTAGTGCTGGAAGAAGGACAAAGGACTAATGAAGAATTGGCAAAGAAAGAATTTACATACGTGTGGTTGGATGAAGAATATTTTAAAAAGATACCATTGAAGAAGATTGATGTTGAACTAGTAGTGTCAGAGAAAAAGGAAAAGCTTGACAAAAAGCTAAAAAAAACTCCATCTGTTCATGAAGTCCAAAGGCATGGACCAATACGTGGACATCAATGAAGATGACGATGAAGAACTGAGGTTGCGATAAGAAATCTTAGCCACCTACAAGATACTGAAAGTGGCAAAATATGATGGCAGTGGTGATCTGAAAGTGCAACTTATGCAATATAAATCGATCGTGGAATTGGCAGGACTGCCATCAAGGGAAATTCTGAAGATGTTCCCAATGTCTTTGACAAGATCTGGTTAGACTTGGTACTATAATCTGGATAAGAAATTCAGGAGAGATTGGGGTGAACTGACTAACATATTCCTCAAGGAGTATGCTTATAACCTCTAGATGAGTTTCAATTTTATGGACTTGGAGGCAACCGCGCAGAAACCTAAAGAGTTGTTTACCGACTATATGACTAGATGAAGGGAAAAGGTAACTCAAATGAGGAATAGGCCCAACACTAAGGACTAGATCAAGATTTTTATTAAGGGAACGTTGCCAACATTCTAAGAAAAATTATACTACATGCCGTTGACTGAGTTTTCTCAAGTTTATGAGGTAGGAACGAACATTGAAGAAAAGACAAGAGAAGATAAAAAATATGGAAGTTATTCTAGGAGTTTCAATAGGTTTGGATTTCAGGGATCTAGCGAATCCAGCTTGGCTTCGAATACTAGCAAAAACACTACAATTGTAGTCTTGGATCTCCGAGCCACCAATGTCCCTTAACAGAGGTTTTCTAATTTTGGCACTCCTTTCTCTAAGGTTTTTGAGAAGGTAAAAGCAATTGGTTTGCTAAGGCCATTGGCGCCAAAACCCCTTCAATAAATCCACCCAAAAATTTCGATCAAAATGCATTCTGTCAATTTCATCTGGGCAAAGGCCATACTACAGATAAGTGTTTACGACTAAGGCATGAAATTTAGAATTTGATAGATGAAGGCAAGATCACCAATTCGGAGAAATCAAGACTGAGCACGTGAACCAACCCACTTTCAAATTTCAAGAACGTGTCGCCACTGAAGAATTTGTATATGGTTGAGTAAGGGAAAACCCTGGAGCAGATACTATCTGAACTAGAGGAAGAGGAAACTAAAGAGAAAATGTTGCTAAAATAAATCCAACTCATGGTACTGGGCATTTGGGATAGTGATGATGAGTCGATAATGAGAAGTGGGCCAATTTGGATAGATAGTAAAGATGAGGTCGTAGCAAAGTCCATTACTCTAAAAGGTTGGAGTAGCGAGGATGAAAAAGAAGCGAAAGTGATAAGCCATCTGACTCATAGTGGTCGAATTTATCAACCTAATCCAGTTAAGCCTTCCGAAGAAAAAGGGAAAGAGAAAGCAAGTCCTTCCAGCGTGCCAATAGGAGAAGCTAAAGACAACACATTCATTAAGCAAATGAAAAGAACACAAACAAATATAAGCATGTGGGATTTACTGATTTCATCAAAGGCGCATAAGGAGGCCTTACTGAAAGCTATGGTGGAAGTCTCTGTTCCGCCATCCATATTGGAAATTGAATTTGTGGATTGGTCCAACATGATCCTCTATTGATAACTTTTTTCGATGATGAGCTTCCCCCTGAAGGACGAAATCACACAAAAGCTTTGTTCATCAAGGCTGAGGTAAGGGGTGGAGCCACTAGAAATGTGATGATTGACGATGGTTCAGCTTTAAATGTATGTCCATTAAAGGTCCTTTTCAAGTTTAAGCTGGATGTGTTCGATTTGGAAACTTTTGATGTCATCATCAGAGCTTATGATGACTCGAGAAGACAAGTGGAAGGAACTTTCAAAACAGTGATGAAAGTGGGCGCTATTGAAAAGGAAACTGAATTCATAGTGATTGACATCCCACCAACATTTGCCTTATTATTAGGGCATCTGTGGTATCATTCATTGGGAGGTGTACCATCTATTATGCATCAGAAGATAAAATTCCCATTCAGTGGGAAAATTATCACCATATCTACTGCAAGTGAGAGAAGTGTGGCCACACTTAATGTAGACAAACAGGTTTTACCCTATTGGACCGGTTCCCAAATTATTGTTTTGAGTTCTGATGTGGGGGTTGATGTGTGCAATATCATGAAGAAGATGAATTTTGAAGAAAGGAAAGGATTAGGGAAGAATCAATAGGGTATCACTGAACTCCCAAATATTCACACTTAAAAGGAATCGAATGGGCCTGGGATACAAAGTCGGGAGCAAGCCATGGAGGACATTTTTTTGGCTAGACATTTATGGACATTTCATCCATTCGAGTGAGCATTCCTCTCCATGTCTACCAATAGAACCTTTTGAGCATAATGGTAAGAAGTACCCAAGGCTGGAAATTTTGACATATGTAATTGACATTTTGATAGTGGTTCGTGGAGAGCCAAAGGCTGGGTCGAAGACTGAGGAGGACTTGAAGACAACTAAGTAAAAAGGGGTTAATGGGTCAAAAGTTGATGCAGCAAAGGAGGAAAACAAAGGAGAGCAAGAGGAAGAAGAGTCAACTTAAGAAGGGATAGAGAAGGAAAAAGCAACCGATAAGAAGGAAGAAAGGAATTGCACGGATCAGGTTCTGAGAGCAATCTAGGCTTGCATTGAAGAGAGCTTTGAAGAAATTGAAGCCCTTACCAATGATTTTGTTCCTGTTAATAATGACTCTGATTGTTATGAACTTTCTATGATTTTTAATGAAATGAACTTCAATTTTACTTACTTGTTTGATATTTTTCCTGATGGTTCCATTCATAAAGTAGATAAGCATATGCGCATATTTGACATCATTTCATCATGCATGCTTGAATTTAATATAAACAAAAAAAGAAAATCCCATAAATTTATTAATCAGACCAGACCTATCATCAGAATTAATTATAGAATTTCAAAAATTTACTCAAGAATAAGGCAGAAGCTTTTGCATGGAGGTATGAAGACATGTTTGGAATCGACAGGTCTTCTTAAAAAAGAAAATTAAAAGAGTTTAATTTGTAATAAAATTATTTTGTGAATTTATTTCTAATTGGATTAGGAAATAGATTAAATAAATTAAATATTTTTATTAATTTTAATATGATCAGAATTAGTAAAATTGATTTATAAAATAATTTTATAAAGTCTAAAATTAGTTTTAATAAGATTTGATATATGAATAAAATTATTTTTTTCATAAATTGATTTTTAAAAAAATATCAAATGTGAAATTTTAATTGTTAAAATTTTATTATTAGCACATGAGGCCAATAATTCATTTATATTTATATTAAATAATATTTAAATTCATTAATATGATTATTATGCATGATAGATGATTATGGACAATAGAAAAGATCTATGCGATTGGTTTTTTATATTTGATTGAATGGTTTATATAATTTTTAAATAAGATCTGTTTGTCTTGATTCTCTTTTATTTGGATTTTAAAATTTCTCATTCATTTTAATTTAACTGTGTAACTAAGTTGAAGCTCGCGCTTTGCGCAGAATGCTCTTTTACTTTATTATTATAGGTTATGTTAAAAGTTACTTTTTTATTGTATATATAAAAATAAATATTTATAAAAGAAATAAATCTTATAACTTCGAAGAAATGAAAACGTAAATAATATATATATATATATAAGGAAGTCCTGCAAGGAACTTCTCTTTTCAGAAGGCTTGGTTAGAGTTCTCTCTTAACATTAACCTTGTTAAGAAGGTGGTTTTATAATTTTGAAACTCACTTAAACTTCTACATTTTAAATTACTAAGTAATTCAGCATTTTTATCTTTTAATAGTGATGGATCTCCTATAAAATGTAATGATATAGTCAGTATCAAAGTTGATACTGCATCTTGGATAGTATCACCATCCTCATTTAATATAGGTTCTCCTTCAGTATCCACTTGTACTGAATTTAAAATACTTAAGTGCTGTTGGTCAGTTAGGTGATAATCCCACCAACCTTTAAGTTGCCCAGTGAAACCTGCTATAATGATTTCTGCTATAGCTCTATCTGAGGCTGAAGACTGGATTTTATAAGCATTTGCTGCCATAGTCATCTGCTGTAGCAGACTTAAAATGCTATATTCAGACAAACCATCTATGTTCCATTCATAGATTGTGTTTGCATTATATTTAAATTGGGTGATACTATTATATATATATATATATATATATATATATATTAAAATAGCATTAATACATAAAATATAGAAGTCCTAGACAATAAAGATAATTGAATTATTTTTGCAGAATTATAAATTTGAAAACATATAAAAAGAATTTCATCTGTAAAGATGATAGTAATAAAAATTAGTGTAAAATTAAATAATTCAAACTAAAAAATATAAATATTCAAATATAAATATAGTTAAGTATTTTAAATAAATAACAATTTCTCAAATTAAAAAATATTTTAAATGATCTAATAAAAAAATAAAAATTCAAACTTGAAATATAAATATAGATAATTATTTTTTTAAAGTATATAAATAATTATTGTTAATGAATATTAATTTTGAAAATATGATTATTTAGATATAATTTTTTAATATTTAGATAGTAAAATTAAAATTTAAAGAGAAAGAATATTATTTTGACTATAAATGATAAGGTACTTCAATTTTTTTTATTTATTAAATATATTTACTTTTAATTTATCAAATTATTTTGCTATTTTAAAATCTATTTATATTTATTGAATTTAATATTTCTTTGCTATATATATATAAAAGAGAATTCACTTTGATCTAAATGGCAAAATAATAATAATAATAATAAATAAATAATAAATATTATTATATTTCTCAACTCAATTTATTAATTTAGTTTTAGTAAAGTCCTTTCAAAACTCAAATGCTAGAATTATATATATTATTATAATAATAATTACATGAATTTAAATATTATAAATAATATATATACACACACACAAAGCAATAAAAAATTTACGGTTTTATACGATTTGCTAAAAGTATAATACATTTAAAAACAACATAAATGGATTTATATTTACCTTTTTTCTTCCGTTCATCTCTATCAATATGAATTTCTCATACCTACAACTGCATATATATGACACATATGACAGATAATAAAAAAAATATTATTCAATAAATAAAGATTAAATATAAGAGAAATCATGCGATGCACAAAAAAAGAATAGTATGAAAAAAAAATTCATGTGTACATAAATTCCCAACTACTATTAATGGTGCGTAATTTAAAACTTAAAAGAAATGGACTTAAAGATTTAAAGAAAACACACTGGCTCCGACTCTTCAGCGATGTATCGACTCGTCACAAAACCTTGTATGTACAAGTAGTCAAGCACGTTGCCAACTCGTCATGGAAGATCAGATACACGAATCGTCAAGCACTTTGCCGATTCATCATAGACAATTTATCTTACCATTAGGTCTCCATTTAACCATAATATCAACAAATAACAATCACATAAAACACATCATAATTTCACCATAATTATACCAAATACAACTAAAAACATAAAAGTTCCCAGATTTTCCTCAAGAAAATAGAATCACAAATAGCCATTAAAATTAGACTAAAACATATCAATGATGAGCACTAACCTCCAATAGCACAATTATCCAATCAATTCAATAATCAGGCATTCTCTTTACCTTTATTAATTTTCGAATATTCACCTTCTACAAAATCAATACAAAAGTATACAGTCCATTTATAATTTAATCAACTATTCTAAATCTATATGGTTAAGGGAGAATAATGCTACTCAAAAAATTGAAAATGGACACCAAATGAGTTATATGGACACTTACCAAAATTGATAGCATGTTCTTGATTTTTCTTTGCTCAATGCCACCAAATTGTGGCTTAAATCCAGATTGCAGTATAGGATTTTAGAGAAAGAGAATCTATCAAAGGAAGAAGAAGGTTTTTGTTGTTTTTCGTCTTTAGAAAAGAAAGAGGCACTCACTCTATTCCATATAGAGGTTGTAGCCTCTTTTATTAGTCTAGGTTTAGTTTTCCCTTTTTCTTCTTTTTTTTACTCAACTTTGGTGTAACACCCATCGTCCAATCCCGAATAACCAGCGGTAGATGCCACATTCGGTGCCGGAGCACCGTCCTATGTCACTTACTAGCTCCAAATCACATATTATAAGTCGTTAATTATTCATAAGGAAGCAAGTAATTAATTTTTTTAATAACATTTTTTCTTTTAAAATAAATCAAAGCTTAGGGAAATCCCTACGAAAAATTTCGCAAGAGTTTCCTTAAAAATTGACTTGCCACACAAAGAAAAATATACACACACTTTCAACATAATTGTCTCCAAACCCCATACTCTAATTCAACTCAAATAATTAACAAGCACTTCTAAATATCCATCCACTACATTTAGACACCATCATCAATATTATAAACCCGCTTATTTTAGAAATAATTATTGATATTCATACACAAAATATAATAAAAGACATTACTCAATTAATCACAACTCTTAACTAGTAATTAACTTAATGTATACAACCTTCACCATTTAGAATATTTATATACATGAAAAAATCACCATACAAGAAATATTCTACCCAAAAATGGTATATCTACCCTGATGCTCACTTCTGGTCCTGAATAGCATCCTCCGCTCCTAACCTACGCGTGATAAAAATCAAACACACTGGGAAGACTCAGTGGTGCTAAATAATCAACAATTTAAGATAACAAGCACAACCAAATAGTAAGTCTCGCAAATGCTTTAAATTACTCAAAATATATAAATTAAATACCGAAATCATATTAATTAAATTTGAGCACTTTCAAAACCATATATAAAAAAGTTAAAAAAAACACCTGAGTCCCCATTCTTTTTAATATAATAAATTTCATTCTTAGTTAAGGCTCGTACTAAACAGAAAGAATATAAGCAGAATCATTCGTGGCCTGTGGCAGTGCCACCCCCAGCATATAATTGTGGCCTGTGCAAGCACACAATAATAAGCACGTCTGCCAATTTATAAGGGCTGATAACCCTAGCATATGATCATAGCTCTACCAATTAAATGGACTGATAACCCGAGCATGTTCACATATCGAAATACATCTCATCATACCACATTTCAGTAAAGCCCAAAATAAATGCATTCTCCCACAAATATTCTCATTTCTCATTGACCAATCCTTATCCAAAAACATTTTAAAATTAGCACTTATTATTTCAAAATCACTTAACTTACAACTTGTAAAATCCAACAAAATCAATTCATGTTTCAAGCAAAAACCTTTATTTCATAATGCCTCCATTAAAAGTACCAATTATCAACTTAAAATCACTCTTTAAAATCATTAAATCCATTTCTCAAACAAGTAACCATAAATTCTTTTAATACTTTAAAAATCTTCTTTAAGTCTTACTAAAATGTTTAAACACGAAAATTCAAAAGAGAAATCTTAACCACCAACAAATTACTTAATAACGACCTTATTAAAGTTTAAATCAAGCATATAAATCACAAAGAGCATGGTGTCCTTCACCAAACAAGGGTTCGACCACCCATGGAGAATGAAGGGGAAATGGTTTCTTTCCAAATTAATTTCATAAACCTGACCTTTGCTATGTTCTCAGGGTATAACTAAAGTTATAGGACTTCAAATTGAGTGAAACTTCATTCCTTAAAAATATAAGGCAAAATTCTACAAATTTCATGAAGGTACCATAGTCTAGATCATTTTATAAGAGGGTGAAAGAAACCCAAGAACACAGACCAACAATCCAACATGATTCAGCACAACCAGTTTTGGTATAAAAATCATAAGTTGAGCTATATGTATTCAAATTGGACACAAGAGGATGATTTTGAAAGCTAAGAAGTAGAACTACAACTTTTATGAAGAACACAAGATATTATCTTATCATTTTACTGGCCAAAAGGGACAGTCAATTTGGATATACAAGTGAGACACTATAACATAACCAATTTTGGTATTTAAATCATAAGTTGAGCTACAAGTATTGGAATTGAACATAAGAGGATGTTTTGGAAACCTGAGAAATAGAGCTACAACTTTCATGAAGAAGTTAGAAGCAAATGAAAATTATAAGAGGGTCGAAAATGACTTCCAGTCCACCCTAAATACACCTCTAACATCAAAATTCATCAAAAATCTAAAATTTAAAACTTAAGAGAATGAAAGGGAAACTAGAATATTATTGCACTAACCTCTTTTTCAAGCTTAAACAAGCTTAAAAACTCTATCCTTGGGCTTTCTCCTTGCCTTTGGTGGAGGGTTCATCAATCTCTTCAAAGTAGGAAAAGAGCTCATTAAAATCAAAATTAACACTAGAAAAGAGAAGAGCATGGCTTAATGCATGAATTCCATGGCTAATCCTAGAATTAGACTTAATAAATCACAAAACCCAAAAGTTACAACTTACCGCCTTTAATGGCAACTCCAAAACCAAAGCTTAGAAACTCCAAATTCAAGCTTCTACTACTTAATTCTCAAGGTTTAATCCAAATCCTATGATTTAATTAGGTGGTTTAGTGGTATTTGGAGGTAGGAAAATGAAAGAAAAATGAAGGAAGAAGGAAGAAGAAGTTGGCGTGGAGGAAGAAGAGGGAGGAGAGAGAAAGTGTTGGTGATTTAAGTAGTAAAGTCAAACTTTGCTTCTCATTTTATGCTAAATCAATGGCCAAGATCAAATCTTAGGTAATCTCATCCAATGGCTCTAAATATTTCTCAAATAATTCATTTCTAAATATTATTTAACTCCACAAATTAATTAAATTAACTTTCCAAAAATAATCCACCATTTATTCCTTAATATACCATAATAAAAAATAATATTCACTAGTTGCCGCAATTCTTCAAAAGTATTCGTAAAATATTCTCTACCCATCTAAATCATACAAACATACTTCAAAAATATTAATTAACATACTAGACATATGTAGTAATTTTTTCGGGCCAAAATAATACCATGTCCCGGATCGATGGTACTATTCATAGACCGATAAATCACTATTAATGATACTGAAAAAGACACTAAAAAATATTCTGTTACAATACCAGTAGGGATCCGTTTATATGAAAGAAACAATAAAATTTATTTAGAAGAATACCTCTTTTGTAGGTTCGTCGAAGCTTCGATCTACGCGGCTAGGTTGTCACAAACCAGAAGCCATGTAAACTCTGGACTCTAGTAGTATCTACACGAATGGACAGTCGAAAAACTCTAAAACTATTTTAAAGGGTTGAGAGATTAGAACGTATGATCGTGCTAGCTATCATAGGCTCTCTGTTTGTTTTATAGTTATGAGCAATAACTCACATTCTCTACACAGAGTCTATACTGTTTCTTAAACCTTATATAGGAAAACTCTAAGTCACAAATAAATGAATTATAATTATTTATTTAAATATTTTAAATAAATAAATTATAACTAAATATATATGTGCTTATTTGTTTATTTAAATAATTTAAGTAAATAAATCATAATACATATATTAATAGGATTTTCAATTTAATCAATTTTTATTTATTTAATTAACTATTCAAATAAATAAAATCATAATTAAAATATTAAATTTATTTAATCTAAAATTTATCTTTATAAATTTTAGACATAAATCAATTAATTAAATATTTAATAATCTAGGTAAAATTGTATTCAAATATAAATTATATTTTGTCCTTAATTTCAGAAAACTTATTTGTAATCAAGTCATACTTGATTTGATTTATCGCTTTCACTTTCTCATATCCATTCTTATACGTGTGACCTTCTAAGTTTCAAATATATTGGCAAAAAATATTAATTAATTAATATTTAAAGGTCAAGTACATTGAGAAGCGACATGTCGAGACTACCTAAATATTTAGAAAGTCAAAGTGATTTGACTTAATCTTTCAATGCTTGATTTATCAGTGTAACTAATATTCTTTCATCATTAATGTTCTAATTTAGTAATTAGGTACGGAGTGTGCCTGTTTTACTAAATCATGTTAGTTCTCTTAATTTTAGCTATTGATTAGTTGAATGAAATTTCAAATCTCATTTATTAATTTCATTCCACATTGCGCAAGGATTTCTTAATCAATACTAGTAGAAAATAATTAGAACATTTTCCCTAATTTACCTAGGGTGATGAATCCTCTCTTAATTATACAAGTATCTCCATAAAGTTCCTATTATTTCCAATTAATTGTTGCTTATTATTCATATAATAAATAATGTGAACAAAGAATCAAAACATAATTGTCCCTATAAAAGATAGCTTATTAATTTTAAGTCAAATGATCACTTACATAATCACCGCTTGAGTATTCCATAAACACAGGTAACTCTCCATATGAAATTTTCATGCAGGTCAATTTGGTGGACTTATTTAAATAACATAATATATACCAGTCTCAACAGCTCTAATCATTGTCCAATAATGAGGAGAACATCGACCAGAAATATTTAGAGACATTGCTTTAATGCAAATATAAAACTCATAATTATAACCACATTATAATTTATTTTGCAAAGTAATATTGTCTCATAGACTTTATTTTTTACCAAGATTCAATCAATAGAATATAAAGATAAATAAATGTCTTTTATAAATAGTCAAATATTTATTACATGAAATATTACATCCAAAACATAACCAATCAAATTGGCTATAGGGCATATAACTAACAAAGGACAACTACAATAAGGAAACCACCAACTGGTCATGGTGCATATATTGAATTTGCTTCAAGAAGAGTCACAATTGATGTATGTGTGAGAATTTGATTGTATCTTACTTTTAAAACTCTACAGTCTTTTGAAATTTCTGCATAAATAATTAATGTATATAATTTGATCATGGGATGTTTGATGGATTGAGAAATAACTAGGAATTGAGGGTGCAAGGTCATTTATACCTGAACCATCTTTCATGACTGAGAAGGTTGAGGGTTTTATGAAAAAGGGAAGTCACTGTGTCACAAGAACACAATTGGAGGTAAACATATAACTCTAAACATTAACCTTTATTAAGTTAAGATGGTTGCATTAGAGTGTTGATTGATAAATTGTTGTTTGATATTTGCAAGTAAATAGAAGCAAAAACCAATTTCAAAAGGCTTAAGTTGTCGTTGCCAAGAGAAAAGCTAAGGAAGCTTTGAGTGATAGTAAGAGGCCAAAATCAATGAAGAAAAAAAAGACAGATGAAGCACTCAGTAAGTTGGCATGTTCAGAACAACAGGAAATATTGTAGACTCAGTATGTAACACCCGCCGCCTAATCCCGAAGAACCAGACGATGGATGCCACAATCGGTGCCGGAGCACCGTCTTATAGCACTTATTAAAGCTAGATCACAATTTAAGAGTGGTTAAATTCCCATAAGGAGGCAAGTAATTTACATTTTGTTTTGTGTTTTGTTTTTTTTTTTTTTGTTATATATAGAAATAATGTTAAAGAAATTCCTACGAAAATTTCGTAAGAGTTCCACTAAAACTTTACTTGCCACACAAAGAAAATATACACACTCCCAATTTCCTCCAAACCCCCAAAACTCCAATTCAACACAACATACCACAAGCACTTCTAAATATCCATCAACATACGCTTAATATTCGAAACACATTCTTTTCAAAGA
>CANUEP010040879.1:0-20631 GCA_947857235.1 Jatropha podagrica | reverse complement strand
AAGTGCTACACTTGTAATCACAGAAACTGTAGAGATTATTATCTTCAATTTTGTGGTCATTCTTCTGTTTTGTTCTTCGGAATTACAGGCAGGTAGCCCAAATTCAGGTATCCCACCACAAAGCCTTTTATTTCCCGCAATGACGTTGCACTTGCGTTCTTGAAAATACCTTGTGTTGGTACCATACCTTCGAAATCATTATAAGATAGATCCAAAGTCTGTATTGAGTTGAATGCCTTTAGAAACTCTGGAATCTTTCCTGACAAATTGTTGTGAGAAACATTCAATTCTACGATGCCTCTTAATGAAATCAATGATGAAGGAATGGAGCCCTGGAAGTTATTTCTGCTTATGTCAAGAAACTCTAGAATCACACAACTGCCAAGACTAGTTGGGATATTTCCTGATAGCATGTTATTACCAAGCTCTAGCCTTTGGAGATTTTTCAAATTTCCAACTTCATCGGGCAAGGAACCTGACAATCGATTTCCAGATAATCCAAAATTTATTGATAATGAAGAAAGTTGAAAAAGTTTAGAAGGTATAGGACCACTAAGATTGTTTCTACTAAGATCAATAGAAATTAATGTTTCGCAATTGCCTAGACTGGAAGAGATAATTCCCTGAAAATTATTGTCAGATAAATCTACTTGAAGCAAATTTGTCAAGTTTCCAATAGAAGATGGAATACTCCCCATGAATTGATTATAATCTAGATAAAGCTGTCGTAGATTTTGAAGCTTTCCTATGGTATAAGGAATGGTACCCCAGAATCTGTTAGATGATGCATAAAATACCTCCAAGCTTTCAAGAGAAAATAATCCAGTTGGGATGTTTCCAAATATTTGGTTGCTTCCTAAATCGAAAGTCTCAAGCTTTTTTGATAAGTTTCCGGTCTCTTGAGGTAGCTCTCCTTCAAAGTTATTTTGGCCTATGCTTATCAATCTTAAATTGGTGGCATTATTCAGTGTGGAAAGAAACTTCAAGTCGCCATTATTAGCTTTCGCAGCAGCACTACTTCCTAAATGGTTCTCTGACATAGTTAAAAAATAAAGAGACTGCAATTTCTCAAAAGAAGGGACTGCTCCAGTCAAATCATTGATGCTTAGCTGAAGAGATTGCAGCTTGGAGGCGTTTGAAACTGAAATAGGAATTGAGCCAGAGAATTGATTAGATTCAATACCGAAGTGAATCAGATTTGGAAGGCCCAAGTCCACTGGAAGATTGCCATGGAAGTTGTTGATTGCTAAGTCTATAATCTCAATGGAAGAGATATTGTAGATGGAGGAAGGGATAGTACCTGAAAACTGATTGCTAGAAAAACTTAAATCCTTTAAATTCTTCAACTTACCTAAAGTATGAGGAAGATTCCCTCCCAATTGATTTCCATTTACATAGAAGTATTGAAGAGATGATACATTCCCTAAAGACGGAGGGAGAGTCCCTGTCAAATTATTTTTTCCAAAACGCATGTACTGGAGCTTCAATGAGGAACCAAGCTTACAAGGAACTTCCCCTACCAATTTGTTTTTTGCCAAATTAATAGAAACAAGGTTAGAACAATTAGTTAAAATTACACAAGGAATTTCCCCCTCAATGGAATTATTATGAAGAAACAAAGTTTGTAGTCTGTGCAAATGGCTGATCTGAAGAGGGATTTCATGGGTAAAGCTATTGTTTTGAAGGGACAATTCTCTTAAAAAGCTTAAATTGCCAATATGGGGTGATATGGAACCAGAAAGCTTGAGAGAGCGTAAATCTAGCACCGTAACTCTCTGGTGTCTCCCTCCGCAATGAACACCATACCATTGGCAGAAATGAAAACTGGTATTCCATGAAGTCATGACACCAAGAGGATCATCAGTTATTTTAGACTTAAATTCTAGCAAAGCTAGTCGATCTGTCTCATTATTTCTATAGATCATAGCACAAGTAGGTAAACTAAAGCAGAAGAAACGAATGATAGCAATGGCGCAAGAACGCTTCATTAATGCAGTTTGAAACTCTGGTTACTAGATTCGGTTATCTGGCTGTATGGCTGTATGCAGTTTGAGCACTGATTTATGAAATGGCCAAAAACGGTATAAATTTCAAAATAAGTGATAAATACCCTTCACTTCATTATTGACCCAGAAATTCTGGAAGAAGATAAGTCCATCTCTCCATTCCCCAATGTCGTCTTCTTTATTACCGAACGCTGATTTTCCATCTGTTTGTTACAGATAAAAAAAAAAAATCAACTTAAAGGTCAAATCAGTCCGCAAAATTCAAATTCTTACATATAGAGTAGGTTTCTGTCCTTTTAAGCCTTAATGTTTCGCCGTGTGGCATAAAGAGCAGGCAACCAACTATTACGCTTACTAATAATTGTAACTCTTTAATTGCTTCAACTTAATAATTTTCATAAAGAATTACTAATATAATCAATCTTTTTAATAATTTAAATAAATTTAATAATTTTTTTAAAAAGTATAATATTTCAAATAGTATTAATATCTATTAAAAGTAATAATCATTGACCCCTAAAAATAAAATAAAATTACAAATATATCTTTTCTCATGATTAGAAATCTCATTCCAAAATAAAATCTCTTTTTTGCGCCATTAAAATCAGGAAAAAAAAATAATAATAATAATCAATTAATTAATTATAATGGTAAACATACTTTCAAAAACTAAAGAACATACGTATTAAATAAGGGAGATAAAATTATAATTATAACCAAATTTGAAGGACGAATAGTTACTTGTACAATTAATTTACGGATTGCAAACAAACAAAAGAGCAAGAAAAAAAGATTCTGTCAACTACAAAATACACAGTTTATAGTACAAATGGTAACTAACAAATGTCTTTTAGAGTTGCTACAACTTGGAGAAACTTTAAAAGTATATGCTACAGGCACTCCTTTATCTTAGGCAACACAACTAAGATACAAGGGATAGACTTACATTACATGAACTTTTTAAGGTGCCATGGAAGATAGCATTATCGACAGGGAAATGAATTCGTCTCACTACTATTATACATGGGATCCCCTAATGCTTGGCTCATAACACAACATGCCTCGGCATTATAATTCTTGACAATGACAATTTTATCGGAGGATTCTGTCATTGCTGATGCGGTGAGTTGAGAGATGGGAAGGGTGGGACAGATCTCAGAATCAACTTTCTACCACCTCTCCAATTAGCAGACGATCCGAATCCATGATGAGGAGGTGAAACCCTTTTGCAGTTTGGTGAGGTTGACTTAACTACACTTGCAGGTGACTGATTGCTGGTTAGAATCTCAGGGGTTTCCTCTTCTGGAATCGCCTGAAGATGTGTTTCAAATTTAGGCTGGCAAAACAGATCTGTTCCTGGATTTTGGCTGGAGCACAACTGAGTTGATGTACCAATAACTGGAAGAGATCTTGAGAGCTTCCCACTGAAGGTTATTGGAAATTTAATTGAAGACCTAACAAAATGATAACATTCAATCTTTAAAAAGTGAACTTGTCATCAGTGAGAATGTTAAGTTGATTTATAATATGCTGAAATAGAGAACCTAGCACTTTCAGAAAGTTTTGGAAGATTTGCATGCTGTTCTTGGCCGCCTTCTATTTTACCATCCAGATTCACATCCAATGCATTCTTCTCAAGGATTTCAGACTCTCCACCTTCAAATTCATCTTCTTCAAGTCCTATAAGAAGTTGAAAGTAATCAATCAAACAGTAAGTATCAACCCATTTATCAATGAAAGGTAGGACCCTCATCGCAAGCAAAGTCATTGATTTCCACCATTTGGATTTGAACAAGTACTTAAAAGAAGACATGATAAACACTTACCATTCTTGGTACCAAAAGTGTTTTTACACCCTTCGCATCTACAGTTGGAAGAGCAACCAACCCCACCCTTAATACACAGAGTGTTGTCTACATTAGATGGGATAAAAAGAACAGCACAAAGAAAGTGATAAGAGTAAAAACCTGGAAACATTCGCAGTATTTCTTTAAGCAGCTGGATTTTTTACAATTGCATCCTCTCTTATGCCTGGCTGAAGCCGGAGTTTTGTTGGCTTCATCCTGCACAGAGTATTTAAGGAAATAAAAATATTGCCAATGACAGAACAAACAATCAACCGTTACAATGAAACCATAGCCATCAAAATACAATTATCTCTCGTATGTTGTGAGGCATCATGTCATTGTCTTTACCACACAAAAGAGACCATGCCCTAACAAAAATAAGAGGATGCAATGTGATTGCATCACTGGCACTTTGCCACACAAATGAGACCATGTTAACTAAACCAGAAGAGGATGGAATGTAACCATTAACATGCTAGCATGACTCATAATCAAATAGTTTAGCTAGACAGAGGATTTCTAACCCCAATTTCAGGAACAAAATCTGTGCTTCTAATCACTTTAGGAGCAAAAGCAAGAGGATTGCGAGATTCAATCTGTTTCCGAGTCTCTAGAACAGTGCCTTCATGCGCAGGCTTGTTAAAACAATCTTGACATGAACAGGGCTCAATACAGTAGAGTCCAGCAGCAAAACATTCACAATAACTGTAGAAAATAACATAATATTCACAGTAATTATAATTCCGATTACAGGATCTATCATGCTACAATAAATGTAAGAATTGAGATCATGCATTTGATTGTAAGGACACTTTAAACCTATTTGCATAAATTTAGGCAAATAAATGAACTTACAGCTTCAAGCATTTTGACCTTTTACAGTTACATCGCTTGCAGGATGCTCCAACAGGTTCCAGTTTGTGCCTGCAAGTAACTAGAAATTAAATTGAATATTCTGGTTCAGCTAGTTGAACTCGTGTTTCAGAACATATCAATTCTACAAATACCTCTTCATTTTAGGACTGCTAGTGCTAAAGTCTTCACTAATATCTGTTGGTGTTTGTTGAGAATTTTCCATAGCCTTAGCTTCACTGTCACAAAGGTCCAAACCTGTCTCCAGTTCCATAGAGGTTTAAGGTAAGGATTTACTAACTGAACTTGAGCCAAATGTCAAATAATTAGAAAAAGATTGAAAGTCAGCTTACTTATTTCTTGCCTGGAAGATAGAGTCTCAATCTTGACAATTTTACAATCACTTGAAGTAGTAGTAAGAGCATTCAAGTGCAAACCAATGCCTTTTCTTGATAACATGGACATTCTTGCAGCTGAATGCATTTCAACCTGGGCAACTCCACTATCTGGTTGCGGTGAGATCTGAGGAGTACTATTGCCTTCACATACTGATTTCTTTTTATGAGCACCTGCCATCTCAAAAACCAGCCTTCGTATTCTATTTTGCTGCTCAAAAACAAGCAGAAGTATGTCAACTGGATAAAGAAAAACATACAAAATCACCATTAGTGCTTTATGTAGTTAAAGCAATTTATTACTAAATTGGAACTTCTTTGTATTGCATATGAAAACAGTTTACATGACTTGGCATTTCTTTCAGTAAGCAGTCGCCTAGTTTCATCCCACAACTTTATAAAAAGGAACTGCCATAAATCTTTTTATATGAAAATGAACGACTTCACAATAATGAATATAGGACAATTATACCATAAAAGCAAAGCTTTGAGGTTGAAAAGCTAGATGTTTGGAAAGAATTCACAAAGTTTATCAAGATAACCCAATCACCCAAGGCGCTCAGAAAGAATATAAATTTCAACACAAGGTCAGGTTGGTTTAATGTTGTCACCTCAAAAGAAATCAGCTTTATTTACATTGTATTAAGCAACACTCATAGTAAAATAAAGTTACTTAAGTTTTACCTTGCAGCTGGATAGGCGTTTTTTCCCCTTGATGTCCACATCTGTGGCTTCATCATCCACAACTAGCTTGCTCAGTAGAGTGCCAGAAAGAACGGCCGGTATTTTATCTGCCTCCTTTTTTCCTAATTCCGTTGACTGAGTTCCTATTTCTCCCATTTTGTGTTCAGAAGAACCAACACAATCGGTAGATTCCATATTCTCCGAACCATTGGTATTATCCTGTGGGATCTGCAGTACATTTGAGACAAAAGAGATTGTACCAGGATCAACAATTTTCTGCTCTTCAGACTGTTCTGCACTAATGGATGAATCGAAACACAAGATATCAGACACATCAGAAATCAGTGTATCCCAATCACATCCCGCATCATCTTCACTTTGCTCAATTCGACAGATTCTGCGCAAATGCTTTTCACTTTCATATAAACAATGTCTCTCATTTGATTTGTCCACCTTTTCTGGCTCATTATCCGTCCTAACTGCATCAAGAAGTGCAATGTCACCATCTGGGCCAGCACTATCACATTTGAAAGCTTTTGGCAGCTCAATTCCTAATTCCAATTGCTCATTGAGTGGATCAGTTGTAACCTCCTTAGCTGAACTACTAGAAGTTGGGCATCCGAGTTGTTCAGTGCACGAGTTAGGTAGTTCAACAGCTTCTGAGAGCCCTTCACTCGTATTGTTGTCACTTTTAATGTGAGAGATCTCAGGTTTCAATGGGTCAGAGAATTGGCGCCTAACAGTAACAAAAACAGCCAGATAAAACTTGACTCAGCAATAATCACCAGTGCCCATTCATTTGATATAATAAAGTAAGGAAAACAATATGGGACTTTAGTTTTCACCTTCTAATAGATCTAGCATTTCTTTGGGGATTGAGCTTTGGTGATGTGAACACCAATGGAGGGGATGAAAAAGATAGAGAGTTGAAAGTTTGATCAGCGGACACTGATTTAACTAAGTCAATAGGTGAGAGATTGTTGATGTAATTGAAGACAGGAGAATCCTGCAAACTCAGAAGCATTATTTCTTTGTATCATCATAAAAGCCAATTACCAATAAATCTGGACAGCTATTACAATAATCACCAAAACTAATTCAACCAAGAAAAAAACAATGATGAATGAAGCAAAGTTAGTCATATGCTAGGCAAACGCATAAGGCAACCATTGAAGGAAAACTATACTTAGAACTTTAATTTTTCAAACTTTGAACAAGGGAATTACTTCAGTTTTTTATTCTTTCATTTTTCTGCTATTTAACTTGCATTGTCTCTAGGAAGCATAATAGGCAACAAGTAACATCACTCTCGTCGACAGAACAAACAAGGGTTTACAAAAATTCAAAAATCCAGTTAAACCAGCAGTCAACAAATCCCTAAAGGAGGCACCCACTAAATTTCAGAGCAATTCAAACAAGAGTAGAAACAAAGCCAGCGGAAAAACCATACGAAACCAATCTTCAGTTCCATACATTAAGCAAAAACGAAGCCTAACCGGAGAAAAAAAAATCCCGTAGTTCGATAATACCATAGAAACAAACTCACCAACCAAAAAAAAAAAAATCAAATCAAAGTCAAACTTAAGGAGAAAACAGAAATTCGCTGAATTAAAGCCCGCAAGGTAAATCATCTTACTGAAGCCGACTATCCAATTTAAGAGAGTGAAACAAAGATAGATTAGGGTTTGAAGAAGATAGACCTCAAATTGAGAAAGAGGAGCGGAGACGAGTCGGTCCTTATTGGGTGTGTTCAGCTCCATAGGTACCTCTCTGTAGATCTCCTCAACATTTCAGTCTTCTCAAAGCCTCACTTCATAGCTTAAACAAAAACAAAACAGAGCTCCTCTGGCTTTCTCTATCAAAGAGTAGAGTGGAGAAGAAGAAGAGTAAAGAATGGAAGAGAGAGAAAGAGGGGCAGGAAGGCGGGAAGATGAGACTTCTTTTTGTTTTCGTAAATTTTGGGCTCAAACCCTAAACCTTTTGGTTGCTTTGTTTTGTACGGATCTCTATACTCATGGGCCCTAAGTCAGGAGGGGACCATTAACCATTGGGCATTATCCATCCTTTTTCTCCTTGCACCGCCACCTCCACTGCGGCCACCACGTTTTTAACTTTTGATTTTTTATTTCCCAATTTCTAAATAGATTTTGCGTTATTAATTGTATTACACTTGAAAATTAGGACACAGCTGTCAGAAATCAAACAAACTCATGTTCAATTTTTAATTAATTTTCAATTAAAAATCAATTTAACCTATTTAAGCAATAGAAAAATTTAACTGAATTTAATCTCTGTCTCTACCTATAAACCAAATTAATATAACGATGATATTTCTAACCATACATTTAAAAAAATATATATTTGCTACAGTGCATGCAAGAAATTTCATGCTGAGAATTGATAAATAATGAATAAATTAAAAGATTATGGCAGTTCAAGAATATTTGTTTAGAAAAAATGAAGTTACAAATAGTCAAATAGGATGTGTATTACACATTAATCTTCCTTTACTAAAGAATCATTTCATAATGTGTTGGTAGATTAACCAAGTTACCTTAGAATTTCTCTGGTACAACCTATTCTTTCTACAACTCCAAAAAACTTTCCTTGCCAATACAATCAAAGAATGTGAATTTATGCTACCAACCTACATATATGATACACCTATCATGGTTATATGTGCAAAGCTGAATCTTGTTGCTGCTTCACCCCGATTGCTAAATCAGGGTCGTGCGAGTTAATGAAAATCATTTTTCAACACATCAAACTTCAATGTCAACACGCGTCTTGATAGGTTTAAGCTTGATCCCCAAACTCTCAGGAGAGAGAAGTTCTGGTGCTATACAAGAATGGCTTGAGGGACTGGCAGGATTGGAGCCATTACTCGATGAGGAAGCAAAATGTGGTGGTCGAGAGTAACCAAATCCCATCAGAAAGAATTCCATTGGGATTATCATGGCATACGGATGCTCTTCTGTCACTAGTGAACCACAGGCCTGGACCTGTTAACAAGAGTGAGATTTAGCCATTTTGATAGATTACTTCAGCCCAAGTGCCAGTTTGCGTGTTTGTGAGTTGCATATAAACACAAAAGCATAGCATTAAATGTCATTTTTACACTTACTAAAAATAAAAAAAGAAATAATTAAAATGTTTGGATGTGAAGAAATTTTGCAGGCACCTGTTTTTATCATGAACCAGTTGAACAATGATTTTGGTAATGTTTATTAATGGCACGAAAGTGAAAACTCAGCGACTCACAGTAAAAATAGCAACAGCCAACACGTGAGTCGGTTCATCCTACCTCAACAAGCGCACAGCTTTTCTTGCCCATTTTGACACTCATATACACAGATTCATCACGGAACTGACTGCTGTCACCTACAAAAATAAGTGTCTTGCACTGCAACTCCTTCAAGCTCTCTATGAGGTCATGCCTCCTGCTTAATAAACTCAATATTTAGTTGATTATATGCGTTATCACAGGATTTAGCAGTTATAGTATGACTCATAACTTGCTTCAAATAAAACCGCATTTTCAGGTGAACTTGTCCCACAGGATTAACTGGCCTTTCGTAAGTATGCCTAGGTTGCATCTAATCATTCATCTAAGCAAAATGGATCCACCAGGACAAAGCATTGTAATTACAAGAGGCTCAAGCATTTCCATGGCAATGAGAGAAACTCACAAACCAAACAAGACCGGCCAAAGAAAATGTCAAATAAAGCATATAACAATAATATCATTTAAGAAGTGGCAAGAACTCACTCATTGATTGCTTGAAGAAAACGCATTACATTCAAACTTTGCCTCTCATCCAGCAACTGTGGCCACACATCAAAAGGGGTTGAAATCAATTCATTGCACGTATTCACTCATATTCCACCCCCCTCTTAGACATTAATAACAGTTCCACACACATATTGCTCTGAACAATATGTTGGTAGGAATCAGTTTTCACTGCTTACCCAATTGAAAAGGACAGAAGGAAATAAGCAATTGTAACAGAAATTCCTTACCCTTCTACAAGCTTGAATGATGTCTGATTCTGCACCATGAACACCACACCTAATGTCCTACATTAGGAATTTAAGTGTCACAACACATACTGAAATCAGAAAAAACTCCAAGAATGAGGCCAGTATTTGTACCTTACTGAAGTAACGCTGGAGAAAGCATTCCTTCAATACACCAGACATGCCATAGAAGTATAACAAATTCATTAACACCTGAAAAGAAAAGGCAAATTTCAGAGAACCCTAAGGAAAAGTAGTGTTGCCCTTTCTTTTATGTTTTCACGCTGTTATTCATTTATAAATAACAAGTAGTGTTGACAAGAAGACACAGAACAGAACCTTATTGTAAAGCCATTCAGTCCATGAGGGTGCTCTGCAAATAGGAGAAACAAGGATCAATCCAAGCACCCGTTCTTTATATTTTATCTGCAACAGGAACAAAAAAATAAGAAATCAAAAATCGATTATAAATCCAGAATGTCCATAGAGATAACTGACTGGGTAACTAGTTTTTGCCAACTTACTGCAAAAAGTGTAAGTATGTAAGCACCAGCTGTTACGCCTAAGCACAGAACCTCTCTCACCCTGATTTTAGAAAATCAGTTAAACCTTAAATAAAAGGTAACCAAAAAGTTCATTGGAAAATAGATCCAACATATCTATTGAGATTTGAATCCCACTTGAAGCATGATATAAGGCAAACAAATATGTGAAAAAGCACCATAAATGAACATTAGAAACCATAAATAACTCTAGAAGATGATAAACTACCACCTCATTTACCTGCAAAATGACCAAGTGGATACAGGCTTATATTGGAAGAGGAAAGGACTTTGTAGGCAGGTATCTCTATGCCCGTCTAAACTAAACGCTATTTAAGTTGCTGTGAACAATGATGGTATTCAAAACTGACAAACCATTTTTATGAATACAAGATACAGGCAGCAATGAATTAAAGTTAGCACCAGAACTCACAAATCATCTACTAAACCTTATGACAGTGGGCCAAGATCGTAATATCACATAATTAATTATGTAATATGGATTAGATAATTTCACGCACACTGTCATTCTAGAACAAAACAGAAGTGCTTACATACCTGAAAAAATCAAGCACTTCAGCAACCTGGTCAGCTAAGTCATCCACACTAAGAAATGGAGCATCTGAAGAAATCACGTCAGCTCCCAACTGCAAGAACTCTTGAACAAAAGGTGGAGAGAGAGACTTTATTAGTTTCATTCAGTGGCGAATAGGAGGGAAAAACCCACCAAAAAACAAAATTAAACAACTAAGCAACTAGCTACAGCTAAGCAAATAACACTGACACTAACCTCATGTCCTGGAGCATCAATGTGGTAAATGCAGAAGTTATGGAGCAACAAGGAAGCTGCCTCTGGACAAAAGAAGAGACCTTGGAAACAAGACATGTCTGAGAAAATCCAAGAAGCCAAAAACTCAGACAAATTAGAACCTCAGTAAAATTAAAAAATCTAAAGCTAGAAACAATTAAAGCTTATAGAATGCCAAATAGTAAGAGCTGAATAATTACGAACTTTTTTAGATTACACAAAAAGTCCCCCTCCATCAGAGCTAACTAGAACACAGCAAATATTTACAAATGGTCTCCAACCATGTACAACATAGCAGCAATTAAGTGACAAATTAACCCAAGAAACCCAAAAATGATTCAATTTAAAGAAATATGAGCAAAACATATAAACCCATCAAAAGCTACCTTGAAGAAATGAGAAATTTAACATACGAAGCAAAACAGTGACAATAAATGAAACATACAATTGAGAGCAACATCTGGGTAAGTAACCAAAGCAGGCTTTTCTTGATCACCACACACGTACACTGAGATTGAACCTCTAGTAGTTTTCACCACATATTCCTTCAAAAAAAGAAAACAGAAAATTAATAACACATACCAATACCAATACCAATAAATAAAAGTTCCAAAATTCTATAACCATCCAGGAGAAAAAGAAAATACAACAAAAGAAGGCAAGTGAAAAAGAAACGGCTCCCATTTCTTGGTCTGCTTGTTTAGTTCGTTACCTTTCCTTCAAAAGAAAGCATGTCAATATCTATAGAAACCGAGTCACTTGACTCGCCCATAGCCCAGTTCTTCAGCACTCACAACGCACCAAAGATTAGTTTCTTCCTTCTTCTACCCCCTCCTCATTGTTCCCCGTTTTCCCGGATTTATTTATTCGATTTATTTTGACAAAAGCACCAAATGACTAAAATGCCCTGAGAAAGATAATGAATTACAAGCTAAGTTTTCTTAATTGGGCTAGAATGACAAGTTTGTCCTGTAGTCAGAGCATTGGCCCGATGTAATTTTGTGGATTTTCGGGTGCAGAAGTGACCGTTGTGGGTCTGTAAACGGTCGGCTGAGGGTAATTTGGTCATGAGAACAGAGAAGGACAACAAGGGGTTGGGTGATTAAAGCGTCATCGTTTTGTTGGAGAATAAGGGAATTAGAGAGCAGTAACAGACAGCTGTATGCCACCTGGAAGCCGCAAAAGATCCATCCTAGTGCGCCAGCTCATCAGTCTGCCCGTGCTCCCAGCTTATTTACTTCTTTAGGCGTTTGATTACTCAAATCTTACAGAAAAGTAAATTAAAGACGTGGAATTTCCATATTTCATATGTTTATTGGTATTTTCCAAATAAATTAAATTTCTGATTTCGTAGGTCTCGTCTTTATTTTTTTTTATTAACGCAAAAATGTACTTTCATATTTTAAAGGACGGGAAATCTCGATCTTATAAGAAATAGAACATTTTAAATTATATAATATTAATATTTTTGTCAAGTATTTTCATTAAAAATATTTTTTTGAATATTGAAAAAAGGGATTTAAATCTTGTCCATTGCCAAATTATGTATATACTTACTATTAAATTATATTTTGTCATTTTTATTATTATCCAAAGTGATAATTTAAATTTTTTTATAATAATTCCTAAAATTATATTATTATTTTTAGAAAATAACTTTTTCTATAACCAAAACCCATTTTAAGGTTAATTTGTGATAATTATTTTTAATAATTAATAGGGATGAAAAAAAAAGAGGGGGAGGGGGGAGATTTTGATTTTTTTTTAATTCCTAAAATTATGCAAAATATTTACTTTTTTTTTTCCGAACTGGTAAGTTGTGTTAAGCAATATTCGCTGATCACTTATTAATTAATTATTTAAACTTTTTAATAAACTCTAGTTAAGAATTTATAGTATTAATAAACTCTATTTTTTAAATTTTAAATTTTAAAAATCCAAGTTGGATGCTACCTTATTCTGATAAATCTGACAGTTTTTTTTTTAATTTTCAGCAGAATTAAAAAATTAATTAAATTAACTCAATTTAAAAAGATTGATCTGTTAGCTTACCAAACAAGATTTGATTGAATTTTGAAAACTCTTTCTAATTAAAAGAATAGTTGATTAAATTATCTTTAATTAATGCTCATTAAACGGATATAAAGTTTAATATAAATATTTTGAGTAAGATAAAATTATATAAATAATTAATGGTTTTAATTTTCTAAAAGTGTTCGTTTAATGAAAAAAATGGTCAACTCTGGGAAAAATATACCAAAAAAAGTGCAAAAAGGTTGCAGGAGGAAGTGGCTAACCAATCCAATGATTAGTGATTCCATGATTAGTGGGTAAATTATAAAAAAAAAAAAAAAAGAAACGGTAAGTCAGCTTTTATTTTGCCTTTACAAGAGAGGATTGGTCAGTCACATGATACCCAAAAACGCGTTTTGAGACGCCAATCACGGGCGCAGAAGACCGGACTGCTCAGCCCCGAATTTACTGACAGTAAACATGATTGTAATATCATGTTCCATGACATTCATCGCATTTCAAATTTTATATATTTTTTTAAAAAAAAATTATTAAATTAAAAAAAAAATTATTGATTATATAAAAAAATATTTATTAGCTATTAAAATTATAAATATAGTAAGTATTTTAAAATAAATTATTTTTTTAAATATAATAAATATTATAAAATGGAGATATTTTCTAAAAAATTAAAAGGATTATCATTCTTTTTTTTTTTTGAAAATTTTGTGCAAATTAAATTAACAATGACAGTCTATGAAATTTTAAACCAAATCAAATGAAGAAATATCTATGAAAATTCAAATTAAGAAAATATCTAAACCAATTAAACTTATTGATGCATTTTAATTTGGTTAACCATTTGAGGATAATTTTAAAAATACTCGTTATTATTAAAAATTGATAAAAGAATACTTTTTATTAATAAAATAAATATTTATCAGACATAAAAAGAAAATACATATTTTATATATTTAGTTCGATTTAATTAAGTGATTTCAATTTTAAAATTTAAAATAATTCAAGATTTGAATTTCTTATATTTTTTAAAATCAAACCAAGCAATCAATTTTCAAAACTATAAATACTTGATTGTTGTAGTAATAAATTTGTCTATTGACTTCGTTGTTGTTATATTTTATATTTTTATCTATTTCAAGTTGATAAATTTAATAATTTTATAAAATTCTTTAAATTAAAATTTTATTTTCTTTAATTTCATATAAGGACTGCAATTTAAAAAAAATTACCCATCGCTGTTCAGCTTAAGAAAAATTTTAGAAATTACTAGATGATAAGATAGTGAAGCGTTTAAAAAGTTCAAAACGCACAAAAAAAACTAGGTGAGCTGGACGACAACACGCCAGTTTGTCGTGCACGTAAACGACGTGCCCGGATGGGGTGAGGCTATTAAATGCACGTGGATCTAATATTGCACCAATTGTTTATATCTTATTTTTTATTTTTTAAATTCACAGATGGCGCCAACAAACCTGAACCTTTCAATCTCTATTAAACTACCTATCTTCTGCAAATTCTCCTTCCTATCTTCTTTTTAAACTACCTTAAAAAAACCATCAGAAATCAGGACAAAGAAACCAACACCAAGAAGAAGATTTGAACTTGCTTGTTCCCGAATTATCCAATGGCTTTAAAAACTTGAGTTTATACCTAAAAAGTTGAATTTTTGACATTGTAAACATGAACAGGGCACTAACATAAACCATTGTCTATACCCATATCAGCATCCAAAGTATATATGCAAGTTGACAGCAAGTAATTCTCACTGCCTTGAACTTGACAGCAAATGCTAGCTGGGATTCCTAAATACCGTCTTTGACATTATCTAATCAATTTAATGCAAGTACCTAAAGAAGCATTTAGGGTCTGTTCGTCAAAATTAAATATTTTGATAAGTATTAATTGTTTGAGTATTTTTTTCATAAAATGTTAAAAGTTAAACGATATATGAATTAATTTTTTATAAAACGTTACTCTAACATCTAAAAGTTAGTTCAAATATTATGTTACTAGTTAAAATACTAAAAGTTACTTAAAAAATTATTGCCCGATACAGCCTAAATGTTTTGAATCCAACCACAATCACTCCATGGCAATCTGCCAGCTGAGATCCTGAAAAATTGTGTTTGACAGTACTGGGGTATCCATTTCTAAAATTTAGCTTTCAAATTCTGCATCAGTTCTCACAAATTAGATGAAACAAGATACAGAATAACGGTGAATGACCCAATTACAATGGCGAAATCTCATACCTTGTTAGTGTTGTTGCATCTAAACCCTCCTAGACAAAGAGACTTCTACCAAGCTTCACCTGCAAACTAAGTAAGGAACTTTACAAAAGGAATGAGCTTTGGTTTGGTGATTTTGGAGTCACCTCCACAGCTGGGAGGTCTTAAGTTCGAACCTTAATCAAAACCAAACTAACCGAAAAAGAGGGAAAAAAAAATTCGGGATCTTTCTCAGAAGATTGAAAATAGACCTAAGCTGATTCCAGGCTTTTTAATATAGGTAACATACCTAAACAGGAGAATCCTAATAAAATGACACGAGTCTGAAAATGGTCTAACAATTACAACATTGCTGCAAGCTCCATATAGGACTAACAAATTCAACAAGAAAGCACAAAAGGGTATCTATCAATGAAGAACATACACTGGCTAAAACAAAAACAATTGTAAAGGCTAAAAGAGGCAAGAAAACACTAATAACATTCCCAGGTGAATGTACAATGAATCATAACCCATAGCCGATCCTTGATAGTGAATCAACTGGACATGTGGCTATATATATATATATATATATATATATATATAGACACTATGTTCTATTGGTTAAAGAACTTAGAGCAGAAAGGATTATAGACCAGAATCAGGCAAGGATGTCCACATGGAGACATTGCTGAAGACGATGATAGATCATATTTCACAAAAAATTCATAAACACTACTTGGCAATGGAAAGTATAAATAAATAGTAGAAATAAGGTAAGATTGAAGTCAGAATTCCATACCGAGTCAATGGAAGAATTTACACGCTTAAGCTATATTATTCACATACTGTTTAAGCTCTCATGTAACTCGATAGTACCAGGCAATGTTTATATCTTATATGACCTCCACGCATAGCCCTGGTCTTTAATTTTTCTTCGTTTGCAACAACTAGGACACCTGCAATGCAAAGGCATAAATTCCACAGATGGTAAATCAACAAGAAAGAATGTTGGCAATAATTGAATTGACTTTAGGAAAAAGGAGCACATACTTACAACTATAATTATGTAGAGTGATCAAGAGGTAGACTTACAACTCAAAAGTTCAACAAGGCAGGACGTCCTAAATGCTGCATGTTACTTGGACAAATTTAAACTACAAATAAAAAAGCTTCATGCCATGAACTCTATTTTTGTTGACAATGGAGTTTTCTTATTAGACAAAAGTAGAAACAAAATTAAGGAACAATTTTGTGAAGGATATACAGGCAACTAAGAACACGAAATTGTATGAATTCAATTGCTCAAGTAACTCGATGGAAAAGGAAGAAAAAAAATGTTTAATCAAACTAAGTGTAATCAATAGCATAATGATAAAAATCACAATTCCTAATTGTTCTGTTAGCACTCAAAGAAAAAATATCTGAGTGTCTCTATTCATTCTTCCAAGCATACAAGATCAGTGAAAAACCAAGACTTTGCGATTTGGAATCCAGAAATCTCTGCGAGAAGGACCATGGCAACACAGTTGCATCTGCAAGCGATTGGCTTGACCACAACTTCTCAGCTGAGAGGCATGTCTTGAACATAAAAACAGCATTTCCAACAGATGTGCCAAAAAGCCAATTATGAACATCCCAAAAAACTTCTACTGCCAGTCCATCGACCAATATGGTATGGTTCCCACGAAACTTCCAACGTAGCCGCTTCATTTGCATCACAGTCTTACAGTCCACACGAACCACAAGACATGGATCACTGGTACTGATCGTGTCACATTCAATCACAAGATCATGAATTTGACCATTGTCACAAAACTGAGCCTTGGTGCTAAACACTTTCTTCCCAAAAATATGTTCTCTCTTGGCAAGAAAAACTGCATTTGAAGGAACAGGGGTGGCACTAGTTTTCTTGAAGGCCTCTTTTCTTAAATCCCCAAGAAGAAGAATCATTTGCCGGTCGATAACAATGCCTACATAAAATCCCTCTAATGGTTCAGGCCCAGATCCAAATTTGGCTGAAGAAAGGTCCCAATATATGTCAATTTTACAAGAATATGCTTCTAAGCTCTTGGACCCTTTTCTTTTTGAGAACAGCCAGGGTTTAATATCAACTTTGCATAAACATTGATTAGCAGAATCATCCATTCCCACACTTAGACCTTGACCCATCAAATTCTTACTCCATGTGATAGTGATCAAGCAATAGCGACCTCGAATTCGACATTGATACATAGAAGTAACCAAATTCTGTGTATTTTTACTAGTATTTGAAGACGAAGAATCAGCTACCTGAACCCCATTTTCACCGAAGCAAGAAGGAAAATCTCTCATTTTTACTACAAAACCCCTCCAATTCAGTACAGTAAACTCTCACTCTGGACTTTATACAAACACCGGAGCCCAATTTCGCATCTAAAATTAACACAATAAACGTGACTCAAGAAATGGAGTAAACAGTAGCAAGAACAAGAAAGTGTAACAAAGAAATATCTCTTACCTAGAAAATCCAACTAAGAAAATGCTTCAACATCTGCAACTCAAGTCTTGATTTGATCTGGGTATCATCTATTCTGATACATTTTTTCAAAAAAAGAAAAAAGAAAAAAGAAAAAGAAACTATCAATCAATACTTTAAAGAAGGGGAGAGAGAGAGGGCAAAATCTAAATGGTGAAGACAAAAATGGGGAATGTGGGTGGTAAAGTAACTGATGAGAGAAGCAAACAAAAAGCAGACTCGTCTCACCGTCAAATCCCATCTCCAGCAATAAATAAATAAGTAAAAAACTTCAAACTTTTTTTAGGAAAAAAAAACCATCAATCAATCCAAAAACACAAGTAAATAAATAAGTAAAATATCCATGTATTCAATCTATACCTCAACAAGAAAGAGACAGCATAGATAACCAAGGGAACAAAAAAAAGGCAACTAAGATTGCTATAGCAACTGGGTATTGCTGGAAAGGCTGGATTTTGAAGATTACTCCACACTGAGAAAGGAAAAAGAGCATCTTTTTCTGTCTCTGTAGGTCTCCCTCAAACTTTCTCTCTCTATAAACCTTCTTTTACCTGACATCTATTCACATGTAAATAGAGACATCGACATTTTACAACACAGAGAGACGGAGAGAGACACACTTTCTCTTGAAAGTTGAAAACTCTCCCTCTTTTCATGGAACAGAATAAATATGGTTAATGCGTATATTCAAAGTATTTATAGTTTTATTTTATACCACATTTTCTGCATTATTTAGAAGGATTTGAGAGGAAGATAAACAGAGAAAGGAAAATAAATAAAAAAAATCTGGCTGTTTGGTGTGGGGTCCAACTCAAACCAGTTAATCCAAGCACGATGCTCTTTTTTTCCCCTCTGATATATTTTTTTTATTAAACAAATTTATACGAGAAAATACAAGTTTTTTCGTACTAAAAAAAAAAGAAAAAGAAAATACAAAATTTTTCTTAATTTGGTAAATTTGGTGGAAAAATACAATATTTATTTTAAATTATGAAGCGATAGCATGATGCTTTAGATTACATTTTTTTATTATTTTTTAATAATAATTTGAAAATTATAAAATATATTTTGATATTGCCATTAAATCATAATTTTGAAAAGATATATTAGAAAAATATTAAAATTTTTTATTTTCTCCAAATCATTTTTTCCCAAAGACTTTCATTCCGAGCAAAATTATATTCAATTCCAATCATATTAAAAGTTAAAATGATTTTTAATTAATAAATTATTAATATCAATAAAATTTGTTTTAATAATTTCATAACAATCTTTTATATTTGTAAAATTATAAATTAACCAATTAAAAACTAGCTAATAAATGAAAATTACTGTTTAATAATTTAAGAATTCAAAATTCATATTAAGAACTTAAAAAATGATATCATTTTCTAAGAGTTCACATTTTCAATTTATATGTCAATTAAAATATGAATTTAAAAGTAAATTTTTATTCTTCAAATAATATTATATTTACTTTGGATTAATAAAAAAAAAGAAAAAAAGAAAAATACAGGTTGGATATGTAAGGTAAGGTAAGGTAGGTGGCCATGCTAGAAATGGAAACATGATTACATGTTGTGCATGATGATATTTAATTTTGATAACAACATCATATCTAGTAGATAACTTTGACCAATATTCTCTTATTAACAACCAAAGATTTCAAAACCATTTGCCAGCCTCATTTAATGCTATTTCCTATTATTTTAACAAACCAAGCACCAACCCTATATTTTATTGAATTTTAGATATTCTTTCAATAGAGAGTAGTTTTTGAGCGTAGGCAATTAGGTGATGGTCTGATTGGTATTCTCACTTATACGAGGATTGAAAGATTTGGTGTTCAAATTTTCTTAATCATAGTTGATTTTACTAATTTGATGAGTGGAGAGAGGATAACTCCGAGCATAAAGACCTCCAATAAATTAAAATTTCAAACTGTTAGAATTTTTTTATGTAAATTTAGAGGGTAAATAAAAAAAATTATTTTTTGAAAATATTACTTCCAAGTTCATGGAATGAATTAATCTTATTATTTTCTATTGTGATAATTCACTAATTTGAGGGGTAAAATCTTGAGCTCATTTTTTGTCTCAATAAATCAGGAATTGAATAGACCTAAAAGTTTTAATTTTATATAGTATTTATATTTAAGGTTATTAAATATTGATTCGCGTTATTTTCATCCCGAATATTAAAATGAAATCATCATCTTATATTATAATATTTTATTTTATTTGACTGAATATATAAATTCATTTTTGAATTTTATTTTTTGGCAGTTTGAACTTTGTTATATAAATCTAAACTATTAAACTGTGACATCCTACCGAGTCGAGTCTTTGCATAGAGACGAGTTGAGTCGAGTTGAACCAAACCTGGTTGGGGTAGAATGAGCTTATAAGTGGACTTACTTGAATGAAAGAAAAAGATCAAAGTATAAGGATTAGGATTTATTTGCATTAAAAGATCAAGCTTGGGTATTAAGTTATAGCCTTTTGTCACTTGAGGTACCATTTGGTAATTTTACACCCAAATCAATGATATTTGGGAACCTACCCGTGAGCTCCATGTGCCATTTTCATGTTTATCTTCATCTTCTTCATTTTCTTCCTCTCCTCATCCACCTTCTTGTCAATTTTAATGGTAGAAAAAGGAAGCTAAAGAAGAGTTCAAGCTTTTTGGAGTAAAGGTTTGATATCTCTTTTCATTTACCAT
>CANUEP010040751.1:0-66012 GCA_947857235.1 Jatropha podagrica | reverse complement strand
GAAGAATATATTGGCCAAAAGAGAAAAAAAAAAAAAAAAAAAAAAAAAAGGAGAGAAAGAAAAATATATAAAAACTGCATTTTTACCCTTGGCACCAAAAAAAAAACAGACCTTATATTTTTAGTTTATTTTCATTTTTTTTAACCAAACCCTTGTTTTTAACAAAAAAATATTGGCCAAAAACAAAAAAAAAAAAAAAAAAAAAAAAAAAAGAGAGATAGAATCATATCTAAGAACTTCCTTTGTTCCCATGGCACCATCACTAAATCAGTACTTATCTTTTTTCTTTCTTTTCCTTTTATTGAACCCAAAAAGTACCAACCTATATTCTTTCTTACCAATATTCTCAACACCACCAGCTTAGTCATAACGGTACAGGCCAACTGCTACAACTACCAAACTTAACTACCTCCCATCATGTTCAAAAGGGGAGAGATATCTTCCTATACACATGGAGGAGAAGTTTTTTTCAAATAATAGGTGATCGCTATTAAGGTATTAGTTCAACTAAATCCAAGTAATTTTCAATTGCTAATTTCTTAAATTATAAGAATTCAGTTCAAACCATAATTATTATTATTATGGTTAAAATTTTTTTTAATTGAAAATTTAATTGAGCTATGTAATAGATATTAGTTTTTCTCGTTTTCATACATATTTTATTTCCTCAACCAAAATTTGAACTCGAAACCTCTTAACAGAAATTTTCGATTTAAATCAATGGAATATTGCTCAAATTATAATACAACATTGCTAACTTACGTACGAAGGTACATATTTTTTTCTTTTGATACTTAGAAATTCTAATGAGTCGGAATAACATTGTAGGCTACACAATAAAAGTAACTTTTCTCTTTGAATAACATGCGCTGTATTAGTGATAATTTTATGATGAAAATGACTCGAACTTGAAAATAAAAATACATATTTAAATTGTGAAAATTATAAAAAAAACAGAGTGGCTGTGTATTGAAAACGCCATGTTATCTAAAAGAAGGGGAAACAAAATAACATGCTAAAAATGATACTTTGCAATGAAAAAGAAGGGATAGGGCATAGGGCATAGAGGAATAATGGTGTAAAAGTAAATGATGGAAATAATAGAAAGCTACCAGCAACATGCATGCAATAGACAATCCAATCCATTATGGTCCAACCCACTTTCATTTGTAGGTTCATAGCGATACTCCTAACTCATTTATTTTTTTTTTTTTAAAAAAAAAAAGAAAAATCTGATGGATTATCATATTTATCACCAACCTCACCTAACTGGGTGTTTTAATTTATTTTTAAAAGTTCAAAAAATTGTATTTAAAACTGCAATAATTCATCACCAAGCGAAGCATTTACTTTTAACCACTTAGCTTAGACTTGAAGGAGCAATTCACATGGAAGTTGTAGAATTAGAAATTCCATCTTTTCCATATATTTGATAAAATTTTAAGGGATATCCCCACATGAACCAATGTGATTCAGAGCATAAATGTGATAACATTTCTAGCTTCCAACACAAGAAAATTGTACAATTTATTTCTATTTCTCAATAGAAAAAATTCGTCTTAAACACACTTTATTGTTTTAGGTGTCTCACGTCATAACAGACACCGCAATTCGACAATTATCAAATGTTTGATTTTGACTCTATTCGACAAGAGCTTTTTGAGTAGCTTTTTGAATTTTAACCAGTCAAAACGCTAAATGTTATTTCGAAAGTTGTTCAATAACATAGAATTGAACTAACTTCCAAATATTAAGATAGCGTTCTATAAAAAATTAACTTACGTAACACTCATATAATATTTAATTTTTAGCATTTTTAAACCAATTAATTTTGGTAAGTATGAATATATCAAATGTTTCAAAAAAGTTAGAACTTCAAAAACTTTTTTCTTTTCCTTATTTTCAACAGCTTCTCAGATTTTCAGTTGATTTGAAATTAAATTGCATTTCTTTGATTCATAATTTTAGGAAACAACTAGTCTTTTTTCCGTGCATATGTTATATGATGTTTAAAAATAAAAATATTATTTTTATTATAAAAACTAATCACTTTCAATAATTCAAATATCAAATATATTATACTTACTAATTTTCAAAGGAATAAAATAAAAAATAATATTTTTTCATAGTTTTTAAAATATACATGTATAAATCAAGTTTATAATTAATATTGAATTTTTTATTTTCTAGAAAGATTTTAGTAGGTTTTAAAATAATTTTTATAAATATCAATTATTAATGATAAGTGAAAAAAAAGGAAAAATATTAATGATATTGTTAATTATTTATAAAAAGAAAGTGAAAATTAAAATATCAGTGATATTATTAATTTTATTAATTATTTAAAAACTAAAAATATTAATAATATTAATTAAATTTTCTATTAAGAATATTAAAAATAATTTTTTAAAATATAAAAATTATTTTCAACTAAATAAATTAACATTGTGATTTAAACACTTTAATACTCTAAAATAATGTCATATAAGCTTTTAAGACTCAACTATATATCTTTATATAGATGACATTAAGTTTTCTTGAGGCCATCATCGAAAAATTTGTCAACTTATTTTGTAACAGAAATTTTTGAAACAATAACTTCTTCAAGAAAGCATTCACTATGCTCTTAACCAATTGGAAAGAGCTGTTAATGCCTAAACCTGGAATCTTAGAGAACTGTTTCAGCAAAATGCTATGATTGATACACCGTGATGAAATATAACATGATATAATCAAAGATTACACTACAAATACCATTGACTACATTTCATTATATTATTAAAGCTTGCCAAACGCAGCCTTCATTCCTGAATCAAGGGTCAAAAGAAAAACATTTTCTAGCAAAGATCTTACATATCAAATTACGCACAATCGATAAACCGAAACCAAGTAAACAATGTTCACAATTAGTTGGATACTGAAAAGACTGAAAATTTCAAGCAAGCTTATGTTAAAGGCAACATAAAACCCAATGTAGCTTCTACTCATTTTCATTCTTCCAGAAATCTCTTCTATTGTCAGTACCAGGATCTCGTACCAGCATAACGGTCATATAGATCTGTACCATGTGCAGGGGCTGTAGAATGAAGGGATGTCCTCGAGTGGGTATGGTAGTGCAATGGCTGAGCAACAGAAGACGAGAAACCATGGTGCAATGGATAGTCCCTATATGGTAGATACGGATCGCGGTGTTTAATCTCTCCTTGATGTCTCAATTCTGAATCTAACAACCGTCCATCATGATGATCATGGAATGAGTCTCTTGTGTGTTCAACATGCTCCCCACGCCTCGGCCCCAAATCTCCATATCGCATATCTTGATGTTCAGCAAGTGGATCCCTTCTATAATTATTCATCATATCTGATGCCCCTTCATAAGCATACAATCGTGGAGGGAACGCAAGGGATGGAGGGGGTAAAGGTTGGCGTGATGGCAGAGGTGCAACAGGGGACACATAAGTTTCCCTTTCATATGCATCAGGATTTTGCTTCCCAGTCCTGTCTCGATCAGAAAATCTACGGGTTTCTGCAACGGAACGATGCTTTCTAGTTCGGTCTCGGTCTATAAAAGTATGTATTTTTCCTTGGTTTTGACGCTTCCTACTCCAGTCCCAATCTACAGATGCATGGGTTTCTGCAGCAGGACGACGCTTTCTAGTCCGGTCTCGATCTACAGGTGTATGTATCTTTCCTTGCTTTTGACGCTTCCTACTCTGGTCCCAATCTACAGAAGTATGGATTTCTGCTTGCTTATAACGCTTCCTGGTCCTGCTCCGATCTGCTGCCAATGCATGGGTTTCTGCACTGTGACGATGCTTTTTCTCCCAGTCTCGTTCTGTAAATTTACGAGTCTGTGCTTCAGAATTTTCGCGCAATTGTTTCAACTTGGTACTGGTAGCTTGAAAAAGCTTGCACAAATTCTTCACCTGTATACCAGTACAAGAAGCAATAAACCATTTGGAGAAATGCAAAGATGTAAGGGTTCATCCTTAATTTATTTGATCCAATGGGACCTCTAATTGGTATACATTCATAATAGGACAAGGACAAACCTGTTCTGATGTTAATTGAAAATCAAACTTATTCTTCTTGTAGTAATTGTCTTTGATAACCTTTTTGAACTTCTCCTCTGGCACTGGCAAGCAGTCCTCAAAAACATTGAACCGCACCTACCACAACAAACCCTCTTATAACACAAGTTGACTCAGGATACTAAACCAGGTAAACACACATTGAAAACAGAAGTATTTAAACTGAAGAAACCATCGCCAATAGCTTATTGTACAATATAAGCTAACCAACTAAGTATCCAACTACCATGACTGCGCATGGAGGCAAATCATCCAGTAAGCAATCTGTAGATAATAATTCTAATTAACCACAATGAAAAGCAGAACCCACAAAACTATAGCATTATAATATAGACAATTATAGACTTCCTACTAAATTAATGTCACTCTGAATATGACATTGGTAATTTTTAGAACTCAAAAGACAGCAAAAGCTATTTGATCTAAAGGCAATAACAGAAAATAATTATAATCCTCCTGATCACTCTAGGATACAACAGCATTTAATTGAAAGTATCTCATCAAATTAACTCTATATAATCCATGAAGGTAACATATGATTAAATGTAAAGCAAATGAACTTACATTCTAGAATCTTCTAAGAATAAAATTTCATAAGAAATTATGAAAAGAGATTAAAGATCACATTCCCACACCACATGGTGTATGGTGAGTTTACAACAACAACTACCACTAAACCTTAGTTCCAAACATATACCTACATTGGAACAAAAAAAATTTAAATGGTCCACTAAAAACATGGCAAAATATTTCTACATTATTTAGAAAAATTACTCAGGCTCAAGCCAAAAAAGTAATTTTGAAGTCTAAGCTTTCAGATAGGCCTCTATTAATTTCTTGGAAATTCAAAAGTGTCATAAATCCTAATTTACTGATAAATGGGAAGCTAAAAATACAAGCAAGAATCTTTTACCAAGTACAAGGCTAAACAATTAGCAGCTTTGTATGACTGCCATTTGCATACAAATCCAAAGTTCAACTTCGCTGTTCCAAATTTCCCATTAAATTTTAGTTCTAATGCATCATTCCTTGTACAACTTTGCTTTCTTAATGAGGGTATTTTAAAATAAAGTAAAAATTGGAAACATTGGTTGCATAAAGTGAAAGCAGAAGCACAAAATCATTTATGTCGATAACAATATAATGTACACACAGGCCCTAGCCTAAATACATGTAACTTATGTCCGCATATGAAAACTTTAAATACAATTCACATATGCTTTTACACATGCAAGAAAATTTAACTTCTGCATGCCAGTGCGAAAGTCCCAATTCATGTTTACTGTAACTGAGAAATGATTTATGCATATTGTTGATGTCGACTCTAGACTATGCGTCACTTTTAATCACATAAAAATTGTCAGTATGGAATCTGGCTGCGGTCATTTTTTAATCGCTAAAAACATTTTTTTGCCTGTTGCTCTTTTTTATGTTACAGAAATGGAGGGTTTGGTCTTTATATAATGCAATTCCTCTTTCACGTAATTTTTAAAGAACAAAAAGCCGGATTTGACTCCCACAATGACCCTTATCCATGAAAAGGCGCCCCCTTTATATCTAACCTCATTGGCAACATGGCATTTGTATTAACTTGACACTTAAGCCTATTTATAATTTTAAAGGTTTATGGATTATAGGCCTAAGTTCACAACCTTTTAAAGAAGTAGATCCGTGAGGGTGGACGGAAGAAATCATAAATTGAAAATTCTTATTTCACAAATTTAGCTCATGTTCACTATTCTGTAAAGTAGATTAGCTCAAGGATTTCATGGTACTTCATTCCCCAAACAAAAATATCACATATGTCTGGTAAAAAATACATCAACCGCCCTATGAAAGCTAAAAGTAAAAGATGAATAAAGCAAATCATGGGAAAATCAAACCAAAAACCAAGATAAAGATTACAAAATAACTCATTCATTGTTTTTTGGTTATTTATATATATTTGCCTTTTGGCATTAGTGCAGACTTAGTTACGAACATAGTGGAATGACCGCAAAAGATTGATATAACTGACCCCAAATAGTTTAAGATTAAAGCAACATAGTAGAGAGCATATGATGCAACTCATAGATAATAATTACAATAAAAGGATATGCAAGTTTCAATACCAAAAAATATTGCCCAAGTAACGATCTAAACGTGAAAATGGTCTAATCGAAGAAGGTCCCATGCATCAAGTCATAACATGTAGGTGTGTGGAACATGGAAGCCAAAAGCCAGCAAACTTTTAGCAAGTTCTATGAATTGTAACAAATATTAGTTAACTTAAGCTAAATCACACCTAGACTAGTTCAACAACTGAAACGGGGAGGGGATGATCACATGGCTAAAAAGTCAACTTGGGTGTTGAAAGTAGTAAACTGAGGACTGGAGAAATTGAATTCATGTGGAGCTTAGTGAACTATTGCTAACATCTAGATTTTCGACTATTAGACCATGTGATCAAGGCTAAACTCACCCCAATTGTTTGGCTAAAATCAAACACAAGCCCAAATGCGACAAATAAGTGTTTTGCAATGAAAATTTTCAGTTGGATAAGGTCAAATCCAAATCAATTCCTTCATATAAAAACTACTTTACAAGTGAGTTCTTAGGAAAAAGTGTAACGTGCAAATTCTAATTGCTTGTTAATGATTGGACAAGAAATGTTGTTATCGAATGTTATCGATTGAAAATATAAGGGCAACCCTTTGACCTTAGCACTTGTCACACGACAATATAAGGATAAGAAAAAAAAGTGAGAATCTTGGAAGTTGTAAACATTGCTAAACAAAACTATGCATTGAGAACTTAAGCCCCCAAAAGTTAAAATAAAGTTGAAATGTAATTCTTGGCCACTAACCTGAGCAGGGAATGCAGAATTGAAAGCCTTTGGTTCAATATTGTAACCCCCCGGTCCCGCAGCTCTGTAGATCCCATACAACAATTTCAAATCGTAATCAAACAAGAACAACTTCATACCCTCACAAATCTTTAGAACAACTTCTCTTTTATTTGCAGGCAAACCTAAAACCTTGTAGCGGTAGCAATCTTGCTTTGTCTTAGAACTACACATAAATATCATCCCCATAAGCTTAGCATCTTTTACTTTTTTGTTTAAAGGTTCATTGCCATTCATATCCTTGACAGTTACTTCATTCCCACCCATTGGAGCTATCTTCCTTTTTGAGTCTTTCCTCTTCTTTTTCTTTAATTTAACTATTTTCTTCTGAGAAATATCTTCCACTCGTTCTCCATTCTTCGCCTGTTTTTTAATATTTCCTTCATGCACCATTTTCTCATCAACTTTTTCATTGTCATTCGGCTCCGTCATAATTTGAAGGTTGTTCTCACTAGAGGGTTTTCGATCATTTGTATCCTTGGCAATCACTTTATTCATAAATCTCAAAGCTATTTTCCTCTTTAAGCCCTTTTTCCCCTTCTTCCTCAACTTGGCTACTTTCTTCTTGGAAGTAACTTCTACTTGTCCTTCATTATTCACCTCTTGTCTTGCCTCATCTTCTTGTCCCAGTTCTTCATCAGGATCCTCTTCATTATTCACCTCTTGTCTTGCCTCTTCTTCTTGTTCCAGTTCTTCATCAGGATGCTCTTCGTTATTCACCTCTTTCTTATGTTCTAATTCTTCATCAAGATCCTCTTTATTAGTCACCTCTTCTTTTGCCTCTTCTTCATTTTCCAAATCTTCATCGGGATCCTTTGCATCATTCAACATTTCCATTGAGTGCTCCTCATCTTCATGTGTCATAACTACATTAGATTCTTTTGTAAGCTCTTCATTCTCTTTGCCACAGAGAACCAAAATTGATTCTTCACCATTCACCTTCACAGGCTTTGAGGACACCATCTCAACCTCGGCATCGCCAATCTTATCACTAATCATCTTTGCATACATATTTTCTTTCTCCTCTTCTCCAATAAGCATATCAAATTCTTCTACGAGTTGTTCATTCTCAAAACCACTAGAATTAGGAATAAGAAATGATTGTACATCATTTGCCTTCATTATCTCAAGGGAAGCTATCTCAACCCCAATAATGCCACTCTTACCACCATTCATCTCTTCCATATTACGTTCTTTCCCCATTTTATCTTCAATATTGTCATTGTTAGTGTTTGGCATGGAGCTACAAGCATCCTTCCCTTTCATTTCATCCATTGGCACCCTGTATGACCATTTAAAAGTTTTAATCAAGTATAGACCCCTACAAACATTTAAAAAGTTCAAGCAATTGAAATAAATGGGGCAATAGCCACATAGCATTTTCAAATTGCCCCCAATTATCAAGTTCAAGTAATTGAATTCCTAGTATACTTGCTAGAGCTCTTGAGGATTCTATAAAGAACCTAGCCTAGGAACAACATGAAAGAACCACATTATCAAAAGAAATTATTCTAGCAAAGTAGAGAAATAGGAGACTGCAGTTTGCCATTTAGGTACTTCCATGATTTGTGCAACTTTCGATTGCACAACTAAATCAAATCCAAACTAAGCTATCTATAAGAGCAAAACCTAAATTCCAATACATCAAACTACATCGGCAAATGCCAAAATTAGTTGGAGATAAAAGGAATAAAGAAAAGACAATGGTCCACATTGTCGCTTCAAGCCAAATTTTCATGGTATATAGCAAAAATGTTTCAATCCTGCATACCAAGACAATTTTATGCAGCATACACTTGGTGCCATTTTGATTAGCCCAAAATGAGGTATGTTGGAGCATAATGAATGATTGTAACATCATCCAACTATGGTCGACTATATACTTACTACAACTATATCCATTGACATTTGATTTATTAGTGGGAGGGAAGGGAGAAAATTTTCAAATTATCGAATTGGGAACCTATTTAATCAGGAATCCGAGTAATGGATGAAAAGTCACCGTTTAATTCATTCATAGTGTTGGAAAAATTAGTAGTCAAGTGTTGCATCCATGCTTCTCTAGAAACGCAACACCTCATTTGTTTCCCAATAATGACATATCAAGAATAGGTATCAAAAATTGAACTCCTATGAGTTGAGTTCCTGATAACCAAGAATGATAATAATGGGAATCGAATGCCTTATATTGCCTTATTTCATTCCCATTTATAGGAATGAGGAATTTAAGTAAAGCAAATCCTAAAAAAAAAAAAAACCAAGTCCGCAAATAGAAAGGAAAATATGTCACATAGCAAGTCAAATAGAAATGCACATAATGACTTTGACAATACACAAACTTTGTCCTACCAAAACAAGATTCTAATTCCACCAATAAGATATTTGCACCAAGCAGCAACATTAAGAACCACTATAAGATTCTATTTTGTTTTTCTCTTTTCCCTTCCTTGTTTGCAACTTGTTTCAATATTATCTTGTAAATATTTGATCCTCAACCACTTTATAGTCGCACCACGTGACCACGTCCTGTTACATCCTCCACATGATTGTTATCACGCTTATTCTTCTCTCTTTTCAACCATTGATGAAGTAAGAAGTAAAGAAGACAATATGAGATAAAGAATAGTTAATCCAAAATAGATACATCAATGTCGAAGAGAAACTCATCAAAAATAGGATACCATAGTTTAAACATCATCTAATCATGGTTATATCCAGAACTTAATATTTTCTAGGAAAACAAGAATTTGGCAGAAAATGAGCCGATCAAAAAAAAATAATTCGAAGTTACTAGACCATCAGGTTTTCCACTTATACAGTTTTAAATGAACTTGCAAAAACTGCCAAACTGCCTTTTTAGCAGTTCTCTAAGTTGTCTTCTCAAGTTTAAGAAATGGAAAACCCTTGGTTTCCAAATTTGGCACAAAATGGCCCCAAATTTCATTTCAAATTAGGAAAAATAGTAAAATCCCATATCTTAAATTTGAATGAATAACTACAGAACAGGTTACCAAATTAGGGATTATAAGCTACCCAAGGAATAATGAAATGGAAAACTATGAATCTACGAATGCAAAATCATAACATCAGAGTTCAAATCACCAATCTATAACGAAAACACCCTACCTCCACATCGACGAGAAAATTACAGTAACCTTGTATCTACTAATTGCGATAACCAATAGAAGGGAATACATAAAATATAAATAAATAAATAAACCGCATCAATAGATTCTTCAAAATTTTAAACCTGCGCAGGTACAACAAGAACGCAAAACAAAGACATATATCCGTTTGGTTGCAGAGAGAATTCTCATTACCCAAGATGAAGAAACTTATCTGATAATTGGGAAACAGTTTCTAAACGGAAAAATAAATAAACAAATCATTAACCCTCGAAAAGCTAACCTGCACTCATACAAGGATCGCAACTCGCGAGCTATCACTAACAAAAATTGAAATGAAACTGCAATCGGATAATGAGGACTCACCTGTTCCTTTTCCAGTTTAGAGAAATATCGTCAAAAAACGCCTCGCAGAACGAAGCCTAATTGATAGGAGAGGTTAATCTGGTATACTAAACAGTGTGATGATAAGAATGTAAACCGACCGTCTGATCGTAATACTTTTAAGATGCTTAATATATCCAAAAACAGACGGTTGTTTCTATATGAATTAGTATATTTACAATATTGACATTTTCAACCCAATTATTTGTCTTTCTTGCGTGTGAGTGTTGTGGCTTGATAAACAAATATAATATGAAGCGAAAAAATAGAAAAAATATTATGTGCAGTGAAGCTTCTATTATAATATGTAGCCAAAAAAAATGTTAGGCACTAGTCATTTTCAAATTTTTTTAATATTGAAAAAAATATTAATAATAAATATTTATTGGAAGAAATTAAATAGAGATATTGATTTTTTTGTAATTTTACCTATAAATTTGAAATAACATTAATGATATTATTAATTTGATTAATTATTAAAAGAAACTGAAATTGAAATATTTTCAAAATATTAATGAGATTAATTTCACTCCCCAATATCTATAAATGATATTAAGAAATATTTTCATTTAAATCAAAACAAATATTCCAACTAAAAAAACTAAATTTTAAAATTGCACAATGCCCACAAGCATGCTTCATGTTTTATAATTTTATATGTGTTCAGAAAATAGATAAAAAAAAAAAAGAAATTAAGTACTATTGGAGGGATGGATTCCAAAATGTGCATTGATTTTTAAAAGAAATAGAGGTTTAATAAGCTATTTTAAAGAAACAAGGATTTATTATGGTGAGATGGATTTAGGTTAAGTTTGATGGAGTTTTTAAAAATGATTATATTGTTTATATTCATCATATGTTTATTATTATTATTTCTTTCATTCTAATTTTGTAATTTTATTTATGGTATTTTATTATGGCTTAAACTACAAAAATATTCATAAATATACAATTTGTTGTAATATCTATATTATATATAAAGGTCAAAATAGGGGAGGAATAATGAGATTTTCGATATTGCCTTAAAAAAATTTAGAATATCCTAAAATAAATTTAATTGTAACCAGTTCAAAAATTATATTTTATATCAATGAATATTTGGATGAGTGATTTGATACTTTATTTAATTAAATGAGATCAAAGTTTTAATCCTTATGAATAAAGTATACACTCGATAAGAATATAAATAAAATTATATTTTATTATTTAATTATATATAATTTCTAAAAATTATTTTGTAAATAAATACCAATAAAAAAGGAAAAAAATATACTTTTCTTTTTCTACGTAGTTATAGGAAAATTTGAGGCTTTATTTAGTGAGGAAAGAATGTTTTTTTTATGTAATTTTTTATTAATTAATTAACTTATTTATTTTAAATTTGCAACTTAGGAAAATAGAGAAACAAGATTAGATCATAGCATTATTTGCTTTCTAATTTTTATTTATTGACTTGGTTATAAACTTTTTGTTTTATCTATCAACATAAAATTTTCATCAAATTACAATATTTTCAATTAAAGGAAAAGGTTGATTTTTGAAATTCAAATTGATAATTTTTGTAACATAATTTGTTTCTTATTATATGTTGAGTTCTGAAAAGAGTTTTATTCATAATAATAATTTTTTATTTTTTTCGTTACTGAATTAATTTATAACTATTATCACTTTAATTTAATAAAAAATTTATATCTCTTTTATAATAAATACATAGTCTCTTGATAATTAAATATTTTTAATTTTTTAATATTTTTCTATTATATTTTAAACCTATTTGATTTGAAATAAAATAATATTTATAAAATTCAAAAAAAACTAGAAATATATATTTATCTCAACTCAATTGTATACTTCAAATTAAGGTTGTATTTTTTAATTTTTTGTTTAATTGGTTTATTGTTAGACTTCTTACCAAGTATAAAAACTTGTTTGTATACGGTTTTTAAAAAACCATAAACCCAAACATTGATAAGTACTCTGAAGAAAGAATTTTCATGAAATTGAATCATTAATTTGATAGAAGAATGTTGTCTACAAATGCATGAACGAGCCATATACAACAATTTGTTAAACAACTTCCTTCAATACCATCTCTTATACCTACATATGTGCATCAATTGCAAAGCTGAGAACATAACACCTCAATCTGGGAAGATGTATCTCCTGATAATGAATAAGCACGGGTTTTCCCGCTGCTCAAGCATGTCAAGTTAAATTGATTTCCGATTTGGCTGGACTGAAAAAACAATGACAATTATTTAAGAAAGCAGAAGAATTTTAATTCAACTCCCTACATTTACCTTCAATAGTAGCATTTCCCTATCTAAATTTAATTCTTCGGCTTTTAACTGAATAGTACAACTAAACCAATGACGAATTTGCAAGCACAGGGTGTGCGTGTGTGCACGGGTGTGAAGGAAAGAGAGAGAGAGATAAAGAGAGGGCAGCATCAGTTACCTCACAAAGGAACTTATTTGACTTGCAACTCCATAGTTTAGTAGGTATACAGCTCAAGTAGTGACACCAAGAACAGTCGTTATTCAAATCCGCCCCTCGTAGAAGTTTAACCAACCCAGCAGTAAATCTGGAAAATTACATAATGTCTGTTAAGGAGCAGTTCTAAATTATTCTAAAGATGCTAAATACTTGCAAAACATTTATGAACTTGTTAAGATGATGTTCTCAATTCAACTCGTTACTATATATAGTAAATAAGAAGTAATGAAGACTTCTCCTCAATCACTTCATTTTGGTTATAGAATTGGGAGGCTGCTAAAAGGTAACCATGCATTGTAAAAAGGATCTGAGTATCAATAATGTGAAAATCTAATCAAGAATAGTAGCTTTCCAGTAAACTTTATCTATATCACAGCCAGCCGACTTTCTCTGAAATTAAAATTAGAGAGTTCTTTGAATCGTGGACAATATCATATGCAAAAAATCAAAGAAGTAAACAAAATTCCAACATAAAAAATCAACTTACCCAACAATCAGTAGTACCACAGAGAGAATCAACAGTACATACTGATAAGTCTTGTGTTTAGATTTAGCTGGAGGAGCAATGTATCCTGGAGGACAAGCTTTTTGGTTAATCCACCCAAACTGGGGACGAAGTAGGAACACAAATCCAAGAAGAAAGCCAGAAATAAATCCTCCAATGTGGGCAAAGTTGTCCACGTGTGGAAGAATTCCAACTGCTAAATTTATTACGATAATGGAGACGAGAGTCAACAATGCTGCCAACTGCATATGAAAATTTGCATATGTAAGAGAATGAAACTGCAAGCACTGTACTATTCAAAGGTAAAGTAATTTACTAGTAAACTAAGTTTTATTCAAAGAAATTGAAATGTACCTTATTTGCATATATGGACCAGTTTGTAATCAGCTCAGAAAGCATGCCTCCTAGTAAACCAAAAAGTGCACCAGAGGCACCAACGGAGATACCTGACTGAATAAAAAGAGCTGACAACAAACTCCCACCAAAACCAGATATGACATAGACTAGTCCAATTCGAACTGTAAAAGTGCAAATCAGGGAAAGAAATTATAATTTGCATCTTGAAGAAAAAAGCATTAAAACTTCGGCCAATAAATAAGAAGTCATTCTACACAAAGTCAGAGCACCCCTCTCCTCTCTTGGATTATCAACCCAAACATCCATGAACTCAAGTACTAGCACGAATTGTCAATCTATGACTGCAGCCTTAAGCAGCCAAGCACATTCATGAACTCAAGTATTTAAGTTTGAAAAGTTTTGGTACCGTGACTATACAGAGTTTATAAGTGAAAATGCACAGATGAAATTACCATTGCAGTTGTTTAATATCAATCAACACTCAATACAATCCAATTTTCTTCAAAAAATTCCAATTCCAACCAGAAAACAAGTAATACAAAGATATATTTTTAGTAGATAAATAAAGTATGAGTACACAATTACTTTCATTCATCTGGTCCATAAGCCCAATACAACTAATATCTCTTTCAGTCCCTAATTTGATGCCTAGGCTCGAAGACCAAACAAATCCATTCTCCAATCAATAAGCAAAAGAAAAGGAAAAAAAGTTCCAAGGATTGTACATACTTTGATAAATTTGAAAATCCATAATTCACATTTTTTTTTTTCCGGAACAAAAGGAACAAAATCACAATTCACATTTTCAACATTAATATACAACAAAGTTATTGCACACACCTGTTTCTGGAAGGTAATTGCAGTTTCTAGTAAGTTATTCACTTAAGCAAGCTTTGCCATACACATAAACATGAAAAATTTAATAATAAAGGTGCAAATGAGAAGCCAGATACATACTAAACCCAAATTCTTGCTCGAGGCGAATTCCAATAAAGATAAGGCTCAACATGTTAGCAAGTATATGGAACACTCCAGCATGCAACCAAATGCAGGAAATGAGGCGCCAACCCTGGTGACTGTTCACCACTTTCTCCACATCTAGAGCTCCCATCTTGTCTAATCTAAAGAGATAAACAACTATTAGACACAGAAAACAAAAAATTCTCTTTCCACATATCCAAACAAATAAAATGGCAAGTAAAAACAGTAAAGGTCACAACTCTATGCACAGACATTGAATAAACCGCTAAAAATCCCACAACCATGCAAACACTTTTGTCCTAAGACAAATATAACAAAATTTGGACTTACAAAAAATAATTAAAAATTATTCACATATCCATTAGAGGTTTATGCAACCAGTTATTTATAATAATAGAATTGAGCTTCTTAAAGAACAAGAGTACACAAGAAAATAAAATCTCCAAAATTTTCACAGACTGTAATAGCAATATAGAATCAATATTCAAATTTATAAAGCATTTAAACCAAACCCAGAATCCAAAATTTCCAAAATTTTGAGAAAAGAGACGAAAAAAGGCTTACAAACAAAGAAACGAACAAAGCAAGAAATAAGCACTTACGTGTTAGAGGAAGGACCAAGAAGGGGATTTTCCTTAATGGGTTGAAATGAGAATCGTCCAAGAAACTTTCCAACACAAGACTCAGAGTTCTTGGGGCAATTATTAATAGACATAGCAATAATAAAAAGAACAATATTAGCCACCACAAATAAAGGTATCAACCACGGTACCCATCGCCTGAACGGCCTGAACTCGCCGGAAAATACAAACTGTTGCTGTTGTTGTTGCTGATGGTGCCCATCCCGACTATGAGACGTCACTGTAGCTTGTGGACCCAATGAGTGTACCGTGTTGTCTCCCAGCCTTGAATGAACCTTGATTTCGACGCCATTGTCAGCTAGCTCTCCCCCCCTCATAATCAAAGATTTAGATCAATGTTTTAGCTGATAACGAGACATCAAAGAGTAGTATAAAGAGAGATCACACAATGTGAACAGAGAATGACAGAGAACGATCGAAAGAAGGGAGGGGGGGAGAGGAAGAAGAAATGGAGTGCCGTTCGGTTAATTATTTGAGATGAAAAGTGTGTTTTTTAAATAATTATAAAAAAAAAAATAAAGGGGTGAGGTTGAGATTTGGAATATTTGCAATTTATTATTTTTGGAATTTTCAGGGAGTCAGTATAAGTTTCTGATTTTGCACGGATTCTATGATCTATGTGTATAAAAAAAAAAATTCTGATCTTCCAATAATCATCTTGCTGTAGAAAGATGATTCTAACATGTCTTGTGACATTTTCTATGTGAAAATTCTTAGATTTTTTTCTATTTTTAATATAAAACAATATGTTTGGCAAATGGGAAATCAAATTTCGTAGTCAATTTTAAAGATTAATTTTCGTTTAATAATAATAGGTCTAATTTAATTTTCACACATTAAAAAATATAATAATATGATCAAACTAAATTTTGTTTAATTTTCTCTTAAATATATGATACTTTACATATTAATAATCCACATTTCAAAATTGTAAAATTGATTAATATAATCGACAATAGTTAATTTATATGTCCAAATATTTTAATTTTTAATTTTTAATTGATTAATATGTAGCTTTGCGTTGAGTGCTTTCTATTTTTCAAAGGATCGTAGCAATTATGACAATTAATATTGGAAAATTTATGATTTTATATTTATATTTCGTCATAATATAGAATATTACCTCCGGTATTTTAAGAAATATATAGTTTTGTTTTATCTTTTGTCTCTTACTGTATAGTATCATTCCATTAAATTTTTACACATTTTTTATTAATAAATTATTATTTTATTATATATTTTGCCAAAATTAATTATTCTATTATTATTATATTTATTAGCTATTTTGTCATTGTATTTTATCAAAATTAACTAATTTATTCTTGTATTTAAGCATGAACAATTTCCATATCAAGAAATAGAAACAGAAACAAATTACTTTCAAAGCAAGAGATCACTTTTGAACAAATCAAAGATATCGAAAGGGCCCTCACATTTTCTTTTTGTTTACTAATGGTACACAAAGAAATTCCATATTTCCACATTTGGCAAAAACCTTAATTATTCACAATTATCCAATTTATAGTAAAGTAGTAATAACTAATTAACACAAATGCACAATTAGTAACCTCAAATCCTCGAAACCAATTAGTAATAAATAGAAGTTGTTTTATGATTTTATACACGTGGATTAAGACATTTCCTACTAATTAAACTTAAATGCATTAGTTTTTGTCTTGGGTGAGCAGGATTCGATCCGAACCTAATAACCAAATCAAATCGAATCATTTTGATTTGGTTCGATCAAGTATTTTAGAGATCGGTTATCAATCGGTTCAAATCGTGATAATTGAATGATTTTCAGTTCTTAGTCTGGTAATTTGCACAGTTAACCGAATTGATTTTGTTCCAAAATAGGTTGTTTGGTTTAAAACAATCGAACCAATTTCGAATTGATATGATTTGGTTCAATGCTAAATCAATTTTCACAGCCTTTAATACAGTTTTGATTGACATGAAATTTATCCTGTCATTTCTGACTGAATCAATTCGGTTCGGTAAAATTGAATGTTAATCCTCTAATTTTAGTCAAGAAAGTCACATCTACCTTTCTTTTTCTGGTGGATTAATGTTGTTTTAGATGTTGATTTGAGCATTTGAGCATTCAAGAAATTGTACCTAAAATGGCCAAATGGCAACAACTTAGGGTGGTGCTTGCGGGCATAAAAGAGTTTCAACATCCTTCCAAGCAATTTCCAAGTGTTTGTTAGTTGAAAGGTATGTGTTGTTAGGTTAGATCACTTTTTTGAGAGTTGAGACAGACTAGTACTATCTAACATTTAGACCTAGCTACGTTTGGTTATCCTAAACCTAGGGCTTCAAAGATCAAATTGGAAAAAATAACCTAAATATCTTTCGTTTAAAATAAACGAGTGTCCACAATTTAGGTTTAAGAATATATTGAGAAAACTTCAAATCAAACGGAATTTCTACAAAAATTTAATTAAAATGGGGTATTTTTTACTATATACCGAAGAAAAAAAAGAGATAAAATTCAGACACTTTTTAAATAACTTTCGAAATAAATGAATTCTATAAAATTTTATAAATTTTATTTAAAAATCTATATTTTCGCGTTTGGAATGAAAAAAAAGTATAGATTTCAATTTTAGGAATTCAATTCCGCGGAATTGAATGTAACTATACCCAATTCTATAAAAATTGGTGTAATTTTCAAATGAATTCTACAAAACTAAACACTTTAATTTTTTGTGACAAAAGTACCCTCTTCTACAAATTCAATTTTATAATTTTTTTTACTTATTTTACTTATTTATTTTATCAAACTTGATTATAATAATAATAAATAATTAAACTTTATTTAAGAAAATTATCCCTCTATAAACTGAAGTATTTCATTTTTTTCCTTATTTTTTTTACTTCATAGTTATCAATGTGAAATTATAATTTTTATCCCATGCACTAATGTTTTCAAGTATAATTAAGAACAATAATGACTTTTTAAAATATTTTTATAGTTTCTAAATTAATTAGTTAAATAAAGAAGACATTTTACACCCTTTTTTTTAACGGAGACATTTTATACAAATTAAAGATAATTATTATGATGAAATTTATAATTATTTTATATATTTATATAATTAATTAATTAATTAATTAGGGTGGAATGTGAGTGTATTATTTATATGAAATTTATTATTTATATCTTAGTAAAAAAATAAAAAGTTATGATATTATATATAATAAATATAAATTGATGTTTATTATTTATTTTTATTAAATTATTATGTTAAGAGTATTTTAGAAAATAAATATAAATAAATTTCATTTAAAAATTTATTTCAAACATAATTTTATAGAATTTAATTAAATTCATTATTTTAAATTATAGCATACCAAACATGATAGATTCATTCGTAAATAAATTTTATTTAAAATTTATTTATAAATAAATTTTAAAATAATTAATTATTTATTTTAAATAGACTGTTAATGTCATTAGTTTGATCTATAAATATAGCTCTAGATTCAATTTGGGCAAGTAATATCCAAGAAGAGTACTATTGGACTTCCATTTAAAATGTCAATATACTGTTCTGTTTTAGCTTTCAATTGGCCCATCGTTTTTTGGGCCGACATCACAAACCATCTGATCAATCCAAATGTATGAAATTGCATGTAATTGCATCTAATCAATATATTTCTAACTTTTTACGTCTTGTTGAAATATCGCTTATCCTATTTAATATATATCTTATTTAGTATTCCATAAAATAGTCCTACCAAATCATATTTTATTACCATATAATATGTATATATTACTATTATATTGATATACGATATGTATATATTATCATATTTAATATGTATATTATATATTTTATTATATAGTTTCGATTTTAAAACTGTCAGTTTAAGTTATAAAAAAAGATAGGATAGTATTACCATATTTTATAAATACCTTATATAAAATATAAAATAATTTATTATTATATAAAATATAATTTAAATTTAAATAAAAAATTAATATGATTAATCAAAATTAAATCACTTTTCTTTTTTCAACTAGTCAAATTTAAATTCTTAATAATATTTTTGTTAATCCATACACTTATAACAATCTCAATATTCGCCCACACATACTATTAATCAAATAGCTAATCATTTTCATTTAATTATTTGAGATAAATCAAATTTCAAATATTATAATTAATAAAATATTATCTATATTTTAAATTAAAATATTTTAAATGGTCATGGCTAAGAATATTGTAGGATATATAAAATTTCACTAAAAATATTTTAAAAAATCATATTATTCCTTCTTATTCCCACATGTATATATATCATAGATTCCAGATAGATGGATGGATAGATATATTATTTCTCTATATATAAAAAAATATTAAAAATTTTTAAAAATAAAATATAGAAAGCCAAATGATCATTTCGTTTTTGCAACACACTAGTAATTTTATGTGAAAATTAGAAATGGATCATCTCTCCGCTTCTCATAGTCGTTTCTAATCCGTTGCTATGTTACACAGATTTATTTCGCGCACATATCAGAAACGGACTATTCCGTTTCTAATTTATCCAATTTTCAATTCGTCCCTACTCCGCTTTTACATCCAATGAAAGATTCTATCTTCTAATCCGTTTCTAATCTTTTGTGAAATAGAAACAGACGATTCCATTGCTAAAAATCTGTTGCTATTTCTATATTTTGTTGTAGTGTGAAGCCAAGCTTTTTAGTTCTCTTTGCTTCAACTTTTGTTTATATTTTGTCTATTACATGCAATGTAGGATTAGTGATTGTAGAGCCATTAATGATTTATGAGGATTCATTTGCTTTAAAGGTATTGTCTTAATATTATTTTTTTTAATGCATTTCAAGACAGGCTTAATTCAAAGTTTTTTCCCTTTTGGGAAGAAGCAAAATAATATAATACAGTAGCTCAAATCTCACAAGAGTGATGCCTTGATTTTTATTTTAAATATAAATTTCCTTTTTCTTCATGCAAAAAGTAATAAATAAATCAATTAAATTCTCTTTAATATATTGTTTCGCCCTCAATTTTAAGCTTTATTGCAATTTTACTTTAATTTGATTTTTATACCAATTTCATCATAAATTTTAATTTTTTATTGTAATTTCATTCTAATTTGATCAATATATAAATTTTATTATAAACATTGATTTTTTGTTAAAATAACACCCTAAATTATAATTAGGACTTGTAAATTGTAAATAAAAAAATACATTCACTCTTAACTTTAACTTTAGGCTTAGATTAACTTAAGACATTTATGTGAATGAGAGAGTTTGAATTAATAATAAGGACAATTTCTATTATTATTTTAATATTTTTAGATTTTTTTATTGATAAGTACTATTTAAAAATTAATTATTTGATATATAAGTTTTTTTTAAAAAATTAGCATATAATTGTTATTATGGTTGATTTTAATATAAATTTTAAAATAATTATAAAATCTAAAATAAAGTTACTATCAATTTATTTGACTCATAAAATATTAGAAATTATACTATTTTTTTCACAATAGAATATATTCTAATTTAAAAAAAACGTTGATGTATCAAAAATTAATTTTTAAATATTATTTATTATGGAATAAACAAAAAATTTAAAAATATTAAAAATAATAATGAGATTGTTTTTATTATTAATCTAAACTCTTTCACTCACACAAATATATTAAGTTAATTCAAACTCAACATCAGTGAATCTATTTTTTATTTATAATTTAAATCATAATTATAATTTAGAGTGTTGTTCTAATAAAATGTCAAAATTTATTATGAGATTTATATAAAGATCAAATCGGAGTAAAATTACAACAAAATATTAAATTTCAGGGTAAGATTGACATAAAGGCCAAATCAGAGTGAAATTGCAATAAAATCTGAAGTTGATGGTGAAATAATATATTAAACTATTTTTAAGAATTAATCAATTTATTCAATTCTCTAATTAATTTATATCTCCTACAAATTAGGAAATATATATTAAAATACTTTCATTTAAGAAATAAATCTTTAAATCATAATAACTGATAAGATTAAGAGAAAAATATATTGATAAAAAAATTAAGATTTTCCCTCCAAATCACATCATATTGGTAATACTATTTAAGATTCAGCAAGGCTTTATACCATAATATTATCATTATTATTATTAATACGAAATAAATTAAGAAAATATTATTTTTTTCTAATATTGGATCAATTTTATAAATGTAGTTATTTTAGTGACTGTTAGTTATTTTGATAACAATTAGCTACTATTTACTGGTTGTTAGTGGTTAACGATTATACAGCGGTTTAGAATAGAATTATTCGGTACAAATAGTTATTTCATTAGGTGTTTGATGTAAAATGATAAAAATGATATGGAAGCAAGAAATAAATCGAAGATAAGTGTTAAGTATAAGTGTCATAAATAAATTATAAAACGCTAAACGTTAATAAAAATAGTATTTTTTTTATAAAATACTAACTCAAACTATCGTTAGGATAGATATTACCTAAAACTATAATTAATTAATATAGTGTTTTAACCCTATTAAAATAGTAAGCACTACTGTGGAACAGGGCCTTTATATTTACCATTCGATTATAATTAACTCAAACAAAATGTTTAATTCAACGGTTCAAAATCATCTGTATTAGAAGAAGGCGACTATGTCTTAATAAAAGGACAAATCTGATTCTGTGTTAACTTAAAGAAGACAGATAAGGTACATGAATTTGTATATATATAGAAACACCTATTTAAAATATTCGGGTGGATCAAAATCTTGAATTCTTCAAAGCCATCACTTCCTTCTCTCTTTTTTCAATCACTTTCCAACCCAAAGTTCTTGCCTTTTCTTTTCATTTCACGTATCCTTAAACCCCAGAAACTCCCTTTCATTTTCTTGCAGAACAAACAAATCGATTTTCTTTGATTGCCAAGAAACTTTCTTTCCATGCATGGACGTGAAGCACTCATAGGTAATAAACCTATGACTGGAAAAGCCCCCAAGATATTCTGGTATTTTGTTTTAGCATCATTCCTTTTATGGTTGTTGTTGCTTTTCTCATATTATTCAGGTTTAAAAGACAATAGTTATGAAATTGCTGTTCACACCCAGATATCTAATTCTGTTCTTGTTCAAGAAAAAAATCCAATTGGAGAAAATATCAATATGACTGAGTCTAATCCTATTGATAATTTTTTTATTGGAGGTGATTGGGATAAGTTTGTCAATGAAATAGAGAAGAAAGAATTAAAGTCTCACCTTACAGAAAATGAAGCTCAATCAATTAACAATGTTTTTGGTAAAGGAAATGAAGGAGGAGAATTTGTTAATGGTGTTGAAGAAGAACAGAAAATAGAAATTGAATCTGGTTCAGATTCAGAATCTTGTTCAGGTAAATACATATATATTCATGATTTACCAACTGAATTCAATGAAGACTTGCTAAAGCATTGTAAATCCCTAAGTGATTGGTATAATATGTGTCATTATATGTCAAATTTTGGATTAGGTCCAAGGATCAATAATCCTGATAAGGTATTATCTAATACAGGATGGTTTGAAACAAATCAGTTTATGTTAGAGGTTATTTTTCATAATAGAATGAAGCAATACAAGTGTTTGACAAATGATTCCTCTTTAGCTTCTGCAATTTTTGTGCCTTATTATGCTGGACTTGATGTTGCCAGGTATTTATGGAATTCTAATAGATTGAGGAGGGATTTTTATTCTGTTAGGCTTGTTAAATGGTTAAAAGAAAAACCTGAATGGAAAAAATTATGGGGTAGAGATCATTTTTTGGTTGCTGGAAGAATTACTTGGGATTTCAGAAGATTGACAAATGGAAATTCTGATTGGGGAAATAGGCTTATGCTCTTGCCTGAATCAAGAAATATGACTATTTTAACAATTGAGTCTAGTCCTTGGAGTCAAAATGACTTCGCAATTCCATATCCAACTTATTTTCATCCTTCAAGTGATGAACAAATTTTTCAATGGCAGAACAGAATGAGAAGAATGAAAAGGAGGATATTGTTTTCTTTCGCGGGAGCTCCAAGGCCTAACCTTACTAATTCTATTCGAGGCAATATTATTCAGCAATGTCAGGCTGCAAGAAGGAAATGCAAGATGCTTGATTGTGCTTCGGGTTCGAACAAGTGTTATAAGCCTGCTTATGTAATGAAAATCTTTCAAACTTCTGTATTTTGCTTGCAGCCTGCAGGAGATTCTTATACAAGGCGATCGACTTTCGATTCCATCTTGGCAGGTTGTATTCCTGTTTTTTTTCATCCTGGTTCAGCTTATGTTCAATATTTATGGCATCTACCTAGGGATTATACTAAATATTCTGTGTTCATACCGGGAAATGATGTGAGAAATGGTAAGGCCAAGATTGAGAGAATATTATCTCGGATTTCAAAAGCAAAAATTCTGGCTATGAGAGAGCAAGTGCTGAAGCTCATTCCAGGATTAGTGTATGCAGATCCAAGTTCTAGTTTGAAGATTCTTGAAGATGCTTTTGATATAACAGTAGATGGAGTTCTTGAAAGAGTTGAGAAGATTAGGGAAGAAGTCAAAAAAGGTAGTGAGGTTTCTGATGATGGAGAAGAATTTACTTGGAAGAAAAATTTGTTTGGAACAGTAGAAAAACATGAATGGGATCATTTCTTTGATAGGTCATAGATTTTTGAGAAGTATACATAACTAAGTTAGGGGAAAATGTTAGAGAAAGAAAAGAGATACAAAGGAGAAAAGAAAAATATATATTATAGTTATACAAACAAGGATTAATTAGGCTCTGGTTTTTTCTCATTAATTCTTTCTTGCTTTTGATTTCTTTCTTTAAAGGTGATTGGTTCTGAGGATATCAGGAAGGAAGACTCGTGTTTTTTGAGAAAAAAATAAACAATTTGGCAAACTAATTTTTTTTTCTTTTTTTATATATTCATTGGGTGCCTTACTAATAGGCGGAAATAATATGATTGGCTACAAACAAAGGTTAATATTACCTTAACTCATCAAATTAGCGAAAACTCTTATGGTTGGAGAAATTCAAACTCGAGACTTTTCATTCCTTATATTAATGGAAAGACCGTTCCTAATTGGTATTTGCAAGCTAAATGCTTTTTAATAAAAATAAAATCAAATTTGCAAAATTTTTTTAGAATTCTACATTTACAAAAAATAAATGATTTTACTTACAAATAAAATTTTATGAAATTCATTATAAATTAAATTAAATTGTACAATTTTTAAATTCAATTGTACAAGAAGAACGTCATAATAACAATAAGATAATTTCTGCTATGGAAATGTCCTTATCTTATTTTATTTCCTTCAGCCTATAAGGTTGTCCTATTCAATTTTTTTCGGTTAAGTATCTTATAAAATAATAAAAATATTCTTTTTATTTTAAAAAATGTAGGGACTAATTAGTTGTATTTTTTAAACTATAGAAATCTTATTGTGATATTTTTGGTATAATATTTTTGTATATTTTTATTGATTTGAGGAAAAATATACCAAAAATAGACAAAATAATTTAATAGTACAATGAAAATAAAATATAAAAATAAATTGATATATTTAAACAAAAAATAGAGATGAACTAACGGTATTTTGCAAACTACATGCATTGTATTATAATTTTTCAAGAAGATATAATTTATAGGAACAATAAAAAGTTGATTATAAGAAGATTTTAGAGAGTTTCGAAAGTGTCGATCAACGATAAGAACGAGAAGGGGTTTTATGAAGTACCTGCTTTTGCCCAGAGAGTTTAAAAGCATAATCTACTACTTGATGATGGCAACAAGATGAAGTAAGATGGAGATTTCAAAAAGAAGATTTCGTAGAGATTGTTAAGGTTAATATGTTGCATAATAATATTATTTCTCATTTCTGACTATTTTATTTTTATTTGACCTGCGAAATAAAAAAAGATTAAAGGACAAATATTTATAACTAACCAAAAATATGTGGACATTGTCGTATTTTTTTTAAAATAGAGGGACAGCGGCAAATTAGGAATAAAAGTATATTTTATTATAATTAATTTTAATTAACAAAACAATTGCGTTTGTAGTCCAACGGTTAGGATAATTGCCTTCCAAGCAATAGACCCGGGTTCGACTCCCGGCAAACGCATAATTTTGTCTTTTTTCCTAAATTTCATGATACGGCATCGTTCAGTAGTATTTATTTTTTAGGTTAAATATCAAATTGGTACCTGGTTTTTTTCCCGTTCTTCTGATTAGATTGTAAAAGATTTTTTTCTTTTGGCCAAATTGACTCTTTAAGTTCTAATCATAGAACAACTAAAATTCAAATTTCTTCACAACTTCTGCATCTACTACGTAACCATTTTTTAATTCAAAAAATTAATTACTCATACAAAATAAATATAAATGGAGAAAAATATTGAATTAAAAGCAAATACTTACAAATTAAAATTCTAAGAACTCTAAACTGATATTAAAATATGACTATTATGATTAATTGTGATATTATTACTTTTTCTGGGTTACTACATTTAATTTAGGCATATTATTTTTCAATTTTTGTCGTGATATAATTTGGATTTAATTGGCATGAAATGAAAAGTTCGAGGATCAATCTAGAAGAAAGAATTATATAAACGTGATTGCACATCAATTGCAAAAGTTCCAAGGGCGAATTTAATATTTGTCTTTCAAATATCTCCTTACGACATCGTTCTATTATCTATTAATTAGTAACAACTGCAAATATATGTCGTTTTTAGTGAGAAAGACAAAAGTGGGCCTTGAAATATAACCAAGTGCCAAGCTAGATATTTACGCGCCAAAACCAACCAGAACCTCAAAAAGGGTATTCTCGTAATAAAATATGGTCACTATTTAAACCCGAATTCTGTGGCTGAAGTCATTTCTTGAACCGTAACATTTCGACCTCATGTGCGCTTAAAAAACTCTTCTGCACAGCAATTCCTTCTTCTCTTCTCGGTTCATGGCTGGCACTTGCACCTCCATCACGCGCCACGTTATCGGATCCACCACCGTCAAACTATCCAGAACCGCTAACCGTTGCGGAGCTTCGTTTTCGGCCCGGATCTCGATGAAGAACGGTGGGGCTTCCGCCATATGCGGCCACCGGGAGCTTGCAGCTGTAGTGACGGCTGAGGGTCCGTCTTGCATATACGTTGGTCCTATTGATAGTGCAAGTAAAGAAACCCTGGAAGCTCTGTATCGTCAAGTGAGATTCTACAGATTTTAATTTGTTGTCCAATTTAATGCAATCTGCTCATCGATGGATTTTTCTTTCCCGCGTTTGGTTGCCGAGAAAATATATGAAATATAATTAATCGAATTATATATATATATATATATATATATATATATATATAAGGAAAATTCAAAGTGAATTTTGCCTCCACGTAACATTTATAATTTATTTTACGTTTGTTTTTTTTTGCCCTTTCTTATGGATAAGCACAAGATATTACGGAAACTTTAGGTCTCCTATTATTTTCTTTGCGAAAATTCTTAGTGTGAAACTTTGACTCCGAATAATGGGGAAAGTGATGTTTGGTATTGGATTGATTTTGTTTTTAGGCACGGGATGCGTATTACAGTGGTGAACCTTTGATAGTTGATGACATGTTTGATAGAGTAGAGGTAACATGATAGACTTTTTTTTTCATTGGATTGAATTTCGAAGTATATGGTGATTTTATTGTTAGCAATTTCAATAAATGATTGAAGCAGTTAAAACTGCGGTGGTATGGCTCAAAATCTGTGGTCAAGTATCCCCGTTGCAGTATTAGGCGACAATCCACTTATGCAGATGCTGAGGTAATTTGTCTTTAGAATCTTTTAAAGAAAATTTGAAGTGTATTTCTTATAACTTCTTTGGCTGATTAGAAGGCCATAGTCTCAATTCTCACCATACTGTGATAACTTCCATCTTAATGGTGAATTTTGGAATCAAATTTGAGATTACTTACTCCTTGTACCCTTGTAAAAGCATGAGGAGATTAAACAGGCTAAGCCTGATTAACATTCTTTGTATATTTTTGTGTGCCTAACGACAAGAAAGAAATGTTGAAGTTCAAGGAAATCTTTTATTATTATAAGGCATTTTCTTTTCTTTCCTCCATATGCATGATTCATTTAGTTGGTATTTTAGTTCTGTAGTAGGGTTGAGCTTTTTTCTTTCTTTTTTTCTTTTTTGCTCCCTATATGGTTTCTTTCCTCCACTTGAAGATTGATTGACATGGCTGTAGGGCAGGAAGATGTATCACAGGTTTTTGCATTAGCAAGCATATGGATCATCTTTCTTGCATTTGGAACTTCAGTGCTTGTTGGACCGATTATCTATACTATTGTTCTAGCTTATCAAGAAGCATTTGGCTCAGGAATTGCTCGAGGAAACCAAGGATCTATAATACAATTTCTTGCAACAGTGAATGGCATTCTCTTCATGGCAGTGGGATCTTTGATTGGCTATCCAATTACATCGTCCTCTGGTAATAATCTTTACCTGACGCTTATTTTACTCTGCAATTCCTGGAATGAGTAAATTATTTGGTTAAAAAGTTGACTTTTTTTGGGGGGGAAATCCTCCACCTCACTCCATCCATTTGCCAAAACAAATAACTAAAGTGCTGAAAAATATGAGAACTTTGATACATAAATGCTGAAAGGATATATAATAGAAACTGACTTATCTGGGGTAATGTCAAAGTTGCACTTTTGAGTGGGTAAAGCACCAGGAGATCGTTTTTGAACACAAAATGAAAATTTAGGGCAAGATAAACTATGTGGAAGTATAAATATTTCTGGCTTGGTATTCATTGGTTAAATCTTGATATTAGAGAACTTATGTGATTCTCAGTTATTTCATTGAAACAATATTTTTTCACTTACACTCCCAATGCATAGTGATATATGATGCTTTTATTGCAGGCAAATCTCAAGCAATTGATGAGTTTAAGTCAAGATATAGAGCTTGTTTTTTATGCAATGAATTCCATAAACTTTATGAAATTTTTATATGAATTTATATTTTCATGTTTTGTGTTAATGAAAATTTGTCTAGAATTATATGTTTTTAATTCTATGGAATTGGTTGTGCTTGACTCAAATCCCATTAAAACTAATGGATTTTGGAAATGAACTTTACCCTTCAGAAGGGCACAAGCTATTAAACCTAATGAATTTTAAGTACATACTAGTAAAACTATATGTTGAAAATGAATTCTATACTTAATTCAAGCATGCAAATTTGTTTGCAAATAAAATGAATTATACGTAGATTTATTCCAAAATACTATGTTGTTGTACAGAATTCAGATTTTAAGTATTCAAATTAAAGCTTATTTGTGATAGAGAGGAGAAATTGGTTGCTCTATATAAAGCTACAGACAAGTACTGCAGCAGTAGATGAAAGATGGGGAAGGGAAGAAACGAAGAGGGAAGGAGTAAAAATTAGGCACCTAGGCATTCAAAATTTAATATTTGTACAATATTCATCAAAACCTAAGAGCTGGTTATATGGATATTTCTAGGCCTGATGCTTGATTGTACTTGGTATTCCTATTCGGATTTATAAACCTGAAATGGTGGGCTCAATGTCTCCTTAATTGGAAAGTACACAATATTCCTTTTAAGTATAAAATTTTTCTTCGGAGTCAAAATTTTCAAAATTATACGAGAAGAAAATTAATATTTTCTTTCTTTAACTGCATTACAGTTAAGGTGCTCCAGGGCCTATGGAGGAATGACTTGGTGGCACTTAAGGGGGCATGCCCAAATTGTGGGGAAGAGGTCAGTTATATCGCATATTACCTTGTATTTATATTTTTCACTTATTGTCCCCATTACGAAAAGAAGAAAACCTGAAAGCTTCATCACTTATTGTCCCCAATTTCTTACTGATCACTGTCAGGAATAATCATGATACAACTTGTAATTTTTCCACCCATCCTTTTGATTTTGGCATCTGTTTACAGGTGTTTGCATTTGTGAAATCGAATGAGCCTAACAACTCGCCGCATAGAGCAGATTGTCACGTATGTGAAAGCTTACTGGAGTTTCGAACAAAGGTCGAGGTAATTTCGTTTGTTGCCCTATTTGAAATTGATACTGAAATTCTTATTTACTTTGCTTGATATGCAAATAGCAACTCCTTACACTGAAAAAATTAGTCTATGGTTTCTTTCAAAAAATTTATTTACCTAATAAGAAATAACAAATTTAATGTTGCTTCTTGCAGCAAACAGCTTCGAGGCTGGGTAGACAATGGGTCCATGGTCGCATATATCTTGTGTCACGAAGACGACATAGATGGAAGTAAAAGCTGAGCAAATTCATTCAATTTCAAAGCAGCAGAGTATGATATCATGATTCTTTGCAGACCTTTTTTTCATTTGGCATGGGGAAATGATTCTGAAATGGTATCCCTTGCAGACAAATAAGAACAGTTGAAAATTGTATATTGTAGTCCGTAGAAGTACAATTTAACTTTACTTATGGTGGAGGCTTTAAAGAACAGAACAAATTGAAATGAAAATCAGAACCCAAGATTATCCTCATAAATACTCTTTCATCACTTTTCAAATCCAACTGACTCCATTGCATCCATTTTCCTGGAAATTTATAATCTGAAAGTAGAATAAATGACATGAAATGGAGTTTCAGGACATTAATCTTGTCATTGCAACTTCCTGTTAGATTTTGATCTCTATGTTTGATTATTAGTGCCACTGGCATAAGTTGAGCTTATTACGTTTGTTCAATTACCTGTTAGTCATTTTGAATCGCCCCATTCCAACTTGTTTTCACATGACAAATGGTATTTGATGATATAGCCAACTAAAAGAATTTCAAATCTACGTTTGAAAATAAGTTGGCATTTCTTACCAAATGTTGTTGAATCAAAATCTTTTGCTAATACAAATTCATTAAAATCATAGTCAAAACAATTATTTCTAGCATATCATAAACTTAATATTGCTATATCTTGCTAGTGCATTTATCAAGAACCGTTGAATTCAAACATTGATTTACCATCAATGAAAAATTAGCATTCCCATGCATAGCAAAAACAAGAGGTTGCATAATCGGAAGTGTAGTCAAGTCATACTAATCGCAAGCAAAGAACTTTCTCATTCTTGTTTTCGGGATGGCATAAATAATGGTGCCTCGTACAACTGACAAAGATAACACCGCGCTTTGAAATAGCAGAGGAACCCAAATTTGTATACCGACAAAATCAGAAGTGCGCCAAGCTGTATACTAGAATCCATGAGAGCTGTGAACATTCAATGGAGAAAAGACACAGCTTGTTAGTTATGGGAAAAACAAAAGCTACCCTTTTTCTAGTTTAACATGCTTTGAAGATAGAATTGCCCTTGAAAAAGTAAGGAAGAAAAGAGACTAGTTGCTGTTGGTTTCTGTTTTATATGCTAAAATTTGTTACTTAAGGAAACGGCTGGATGAAATGGAGGGAAAACACTTTTATGGTTTTCACTTCTTGTGTCAACATATTTTTCTGTTTTAAAAACCTAAATGAAAGTAAACATATATTTAAAATATATTTTTCTTTTAAATTTGAACAAAAACCAAAAACTAAATATAACAACCATATTGAACCGGCCATTACCAGAAAGAGAGTAAAAGAAGCAAAGAGCCCCTCTTGAAGGAGAGCTCCATGGCCACCAAACTCTTCCTCATCAACCTTTAATATCATCGAATAATAACCATATACGATCCCAGAGGATATCAAGACAAAGCTGTCAAACCACAATCAGCAACAAGCTTTAGCAAAGAATTTGCCATAGACACTGGAAAACTACAAAATTTAGAAATTAAACCAGAAGAAAAGTTTTCAAAAGTGAAATGTCTGCACACCTAGAACACAAACCAGAATCAATCCACTACATTTCAGAACACAAATTAAGTTTAATTTAATGGAAGAATAGTTCCTAAGGATTTTAGGTAAAGAATCCACAACTATATCTCAAACATCTAGAATATTTACCCCCTATAAGTTACAATAAAGGCTTCAAACAGGAAAAGTGAATCCTCAAGACATATTTTATTTAAAGCTCTTTATTCCATTAGTACATTCCAGTAAGTACATAATTAAGCTTAAGTTGCTGGAAACCCAGCCACCAGAGGGTTCAGAGGCGAAGCAAATGGCAAGCTAGTAGTAGTACTTAAAACTTTCAATCCCTTGATCCTTCCAAGCAAGAAGTAATAAAGTTTTCCAAATAGGAAAAAAGTGTTTCAGGCTTTCACAGCTGATGCACATGATGCTAGAGGTACACCTTCCTAGGTTAACCCATACAATTTTTGGAACTCAAGCTACACTAACAAAATTAACTTGAAAGCTTACAATTTACTCCTGCCAGCATTATCATGTTACCCATAACTTTTTTAGAACTCAAGCTCCAATGACACAATTAACTTGAAGGCTTACAATTGACTACTGCCAGCAATATTGGCTTATAGCTAGTACTAATGTTGGATTATCATCAAAATGATGGAATCCAACAAACAGTTAGCCCTAAGGAAGATCAGATATATGTAACATTCCCCTTCCACTACAAGGAGCCATGACCTAATGGAGGAACCATGCATATTATGACATATGGAGAATTTTTCTTCAAAGTCATATATCCAGAGCAAACATCAAATGTTCAAAAAGTTTAGTTTTGCAATTCTTCTAAAATTTTAAACAATAAGCAAAAGAGTGATCACGCAAGAAAATCTGAAATTTTGTATTCACAAGATACTAGCATGCTAGAAAAATATCTAAAAAAATATAGCACAATTAAAAGCTAGAAAAATATAGCACATATAAAAGTTAGAAAAATATCTAACGTTTAATTTCTAAGGAGTCTCCTTATTGAGATGTCTAGAGGCCTTCTAGCATGCTCGGTCTTCATGTTTATTTACATTAAATTTTCCATTTATAGCTCCTAAAATGCTCTAAACATCAGATTCTTCGAGTGTTTGAAGTTGGAACAGGCCAACTCATCCACAGCACAGTAAAATTGTTCATTGATATCCAAAAGCACATCTAAAACTGGTGAAGGACATGATGATTTTAATATGTTATATTTGAGGGGTAAAAGAAACTTTATGGAAATTTATTAACATTAATTTAATAACTGTCATTGTAGAAACCATAACAATAAAAAAACATCTGATGAAAAATGAACTCAACCCGCATATACAGGAACTGAACTCTACATTGACGGCAGGAACCCTAATAAACTAACTAAATTCCAATCACAACTAACATGAAATCACAGCCTGATTTTATATCCAGCCAGATCAGTTATGAACGAGATCGTTGAAAGTATCAAATTGAATGGCAACCAAATGTAGCATTTTCGGCAGAAAAAAAATCATCGAACAATATACGAATATTAGATGAAACCGATTAGAAGGGTCTACGAGTTGGAACTTACAGGCCAATCCAAATACCACCAACCAACGGTATAGCACCCCAAAGCATTCCACATACAAGGGCCACAACTTGCCTAATCCAGTGCAAGACATCACCCAATTGATCCTGAGCAAAAAAAAAAGCCACGCATCATCAATCAATGACTTCAAACTCTTTTGCTAAAGCAGCAATTCATCCTTTGGTACTCAAGCACTCCATATATATCATAAATCACTAAAAAGTAGTCCATAATCCTATTTGTATTAAAGGTTTTAACTCCAAAACCTCTAGTAAGCTAAATATATCACAATAACACTCTGTGTTGACTGCACTACTGGAAGTAGCACTTAAGTCTATAATGAAACTAAAATTACACTGACAGAAACTCAGTATATACTCAATAACCCAATAAAATTATTTACCTAAACAAAGAAATTAACCCAAAAAGAAAACAATATGGAAGATTGAAAAGGTAGCTACCTTATCCCAAGAAGCTTCTGGATCCAACAATTTAGCAAATTTGAAAGGAGAAAAATGGCCGTTTTGATGTTGCTGTAGCAGCTGATTATTCAATTTAGTCGATTTCCCTTCTTTCATTGCTGGTCAAACCAACAAAAAAGTAGAAAACTTTTTGCAAAAAATTTAAAAAAGAAAAATCGTTGAAGACTAAATTTGGAGTTTGGTTTTGATATTATTCTGGGATAATGGATTGTCAATAGCGGCCGTGATAGAGAGTGAAAAACAAGGTAGGGTAAAAGAGAGAGATTGAGTTTGATAGAAACAAGAAAGATTGAATTGGGTCTCTCCGTAGATCTACAGTGAAAGATTTGGGATTTAGATCCGAAAAGAGGCAGTAGAGATTTTTATTGGAATAAATTATTTCCGTGAAGTAAATAGTCCATCCGTGTGTAGATTTGTCGCAAATCACTGTTGGTTTTGATTCAACAACAATGATAAAAATAATCAAGGTTAAACGACATTAGGAAATAAGGGCAATGAAGCAGACGACACCTTCAACAAAACGGAAAAGAAAAAAACGTTAATCAGATGATTTTAGCATTTAAATATAATTTATTACTTTTATTTACTATGACAACTTTTTAAGTGGAAATTTAATGCATCAAAGCATATTCCTGCTTTGGTGGACTGCACGTGCTGCCTCTAACTTTTCATTATTTTACTTTGAGATAATGATAAATTTAGCCAAATTCAATCACCCTCTCCAAATGATGAAAAAACAAAAGAAAAAGGAAACATTTGCATTTTTCAAGTAGAAATTTCGATATTAGTCTATTAATTTGTAATTAATCGAGTCATTAGGCGTAAGTTCTTTGAAAATTTTCCTTCCAATGGCGCTTTAACATCACCTTGAAAATACTCATTCTTATATTGCTTAGTGGCAGCTCCTGCAATTACAGTTGCAACATGCATTATCAACTCATCACCTCCTAACCTGTTTACGTTTTTTCTATAAGGGCATCGGCGTCAGTATTTGCACAGGAAAATTATGCCCATACGCAAGAGAGCAATGTAGAAGGGAGACGAGAGTGATGGAGAACGGTGACGTAGAAGGGAGAAGAAAGAAGGAGAAATCAGGTCGCCAAAACGGTACATTTTAATGGATAGTGCAAAAAATTAGTTTCTTGCCTTTTTTTTTTTTATTTTTTGTATCCTGGCCTTATATGCATCCAAAAAATTTACTGTTATAAAAATTTACTACACTGAAAGAAAACGGTACCTTTTTTTTTTAATATAGTAATATTTTAATTACAAGGTGTATCATTTTTATAATGAATAATTTGAATTTCACAGTGAAAATAAAATTTGACTTATTTTCTTGTAGGGTTGAAAAAAAAAATTGTAGAAGGAATTATTTTCCTACTGAACTTTAAATTGAAGTAGCTTCGTTGAAACAAACAAGACAAGTGCAAATCCAAAACCGCCAACCAAGTTCGGTTTTCGTTTCCAGTCCTTTTCCTTTTCAAAATCTGAGATCCTTCCCCTATCATTTCACACTTCTATTCCTTGGTCCAAATCGAAGACTTCCCTTTCTCTCTCTCTCTCTCTCTCTCTCTCTCTCTCAATTGCTGCGATTTAAAGAGCCGTCCTTTGCCTCTTTGATCGCTGAACAACAATTTGAGTTGAAAATTGAATTCAACAAAACAGAGCTTGATTTCTATAGAAACATAGAGAGGGAGAGAGAGATGGGTACTCCCAATAACAATGAAAGTAAAGGGTTTTTCGCTGCCATGACCTCTGGCTTGTCCATGTTTGGCAACGCTATGCACAGATCTGTTAATGGGTAATTGGAGCTTTTCTTTAATTGTTGTGGAAACCCAATTCGAGAGCTTTCTTTATTCGCGATCTGTTTATTTAAAGTTATTTCTTGTATGGAGTTGCATGATTAATAACCATATAATTGGAGCTTTGAAGTTTTTGAATTTAGCATATGGTTTTGTATTTTTTTTTCCTTTGCTTGATGAGTATACTATGCTTTGTTTCTTCTTCATGTGTACAGGCTGCTTGGTTATGAAGGAGTAGAAGTCATAAATCCAGAAGGTGGCAAAGATGATGCAGAGGAGGAAGCTCAGAGAGGAAGATGGAAGGAAGAGGTGTCCTTATACCCTTGAAATTTTAAGTCTCCTGTTGTCTGCTTTGGTTTATGTGCATAAGTGGATATTCATAATCCTCTCATATGCCATCTTTAAGTGAATTTCTTCTCGTTGTTGGTGTTGATTTTCAAACAACTTGTGTTTTTTCTTTTTTTGGAGACAACTTTATTATCTGGTATTTTGGAGAGACTGATTGCTATACAATTTCACTTCAGCTTTTGCTGAGTCCCTCTTTTTCTCTTTTACTTCCCCCTCTGTTATAAGTTCTTTGATGGTTTATGTTTGCTCAATTGCAAAATGATGTTGATATGTGGTTTTGAGCTTTTATTTGCTCTATGTAGGAACGAGATAGCTATTGGAAAATGATGCAGAAATATATAGGCTCTGATGTTACATCTATGGTGACGCTTCCTGTCCTTATTTTTGAGCCAATGACCATGCTTCAAAAAATGGCTGAGGTATGTGCTGCTTCTCTTTGTTGATATTTTATGACTTAATATAATCTGAATTGCTTTCTAAACTGGCACGTTGGTTGCAGTTGATGGAATATTCATACTTGTTGGATCAAGCAGATGAATGTGAGGATCCTTACCTGCGCATGGTGTATGCCAGTGAGTAATGAACTTTTGCATTAAATTTTTGGGTCAGATGCTCATTCGATTAAGGAACTAAATTTTTGTTACCTGGTGCAGCATCATGGGCTATTTCTGTCTACTATGCCTACCAACGAACATGGAAACCGTTTAATCCCATTCTTGGAGAGACTTATGAAATGGTTAATCATGATGGGATTACATTTATTTCAGAGCAGGTAAGTCTTCAACTATATCCATTTTCTTGAAGGAAGCCCAGCTTCATATATATATTTGTTCCCTTTTCTTGCGTGTACAACAAATGTAAATGCTCCTTCTTTCTCCTTTCTCTTTCATTCCATCCAAAGTTATCTGGTGTCTGGCTATATTTGATCTGCATCTGGAGCTTGCTTGTGGGAAGTTTCTTTCATTTGGTTTTGTTTTCTATTTTATATTGCTTGTATTATGACGCAAATTTCACCTAATGGTTTTGTCAGGTGAGCCATCATCCCCCAATGAGTGCGGGCCATGCTGAAAATGAGCATTTTACATATGACGTGACATCAAAGTTAAAAACTAAATTTCTGGGGAACTCTCTTGATGTTTATCCAGTCGGAAGGTGATACTGACATTGCCATGGTCCTTGTTCTTTGTTTTCTGTATTTTATTTTGTCTTCAATATTTTAGGACTCCGAATCTTTAATCTCCAGTTGCTTTAAAAGTCAATGGAGAATCTACATATAAGAGGCTTTTTTTTTTCAAACCCTTTTTCCTTTTCTGTTGATCTATAGAACTTTCTCCAATGACAGAGGATATCCTTTTGTGAGAGTTTGTTTTAGTCTATTCTTAATGGTTTTGAATTATTTCTTTTCACCTTGCTTGTTTTTCCCCACGTGTTCTCTTAACTCTCGCACACAAGGTTATCGCATGTAATCGTCTTGATGTGGAGATTCATCTTGGATTCCACTTTCACTAATAGATAGATGGAATACTGAGAAACTCGCTTAACTCTCAACATTCCTTTCTCATTCTCGCCCTACCATTTTCTTTCCCTCCAATTCCTTTTTCTTGTCTTTTTTTTTTCCAAATTTAAGTACAACCTTTCAATAAAGTAAGAGACATTTGTATTTGTTGGTTGTTGTCGACATCTGCAGTAGATTCAAAAGCCTCTCTTTATTCGTTCTTTCCTTACTATTTGGAAATGATAGTTGTTAATTACAACTAGCGAATTATTGTAGTGGATAACATTTTTCTTTATTTAGCAATTTTTAATATTGTTTTATGTCAATGTAAATTACAATTTGAACTTCTTAAATAGTTTGTAAATTGAGATTTGTTAACTTCTTTGCAGAACACGTGTGATTCTTAAAAGAGATGGCGTGGTTTTAGATCTAGTGCCACCACCCACAAAGGTTAACAATCTAATATTTGGACGGACTTGGGTTGATTCACCTGGGGAGATGATAATGACAAATTTGACTACTGGAGATAAAGTTGTTCTATATTTCCAACCGTGTGGCTGGTTTGGGTATTTAACCTATTTCTCTCTCTTTCTAATTTATGGTTCCATTTCTCAAAATTAGCTTCCCTATATAAAATATGGGTATTTGATGCACATATAATTCAAGCTTTGGCATGATTGCCTGCAATATTCTTAAAAATTCTTATTCGTGGTCGCTTGAGATTTAATTTTTGACTATTCATGCAGAGTCATTTAGACTTTACATGCACAATTGACAATTCTCTCTCTTGAATATGTGTAATGTGAAGTTGAAAATGCCTGTTTAAAATTGACTTATTATTATTATTATTATTATTTTGAGGGGGGTTCTGTAGAGTTCCACATCCTCAAAATATGTCTCCAGATAGAGATGACAGCCATCATTGCATTTGACTTTTGCTTAATCTATACTTCCTTCCAATCTGCTGATGGAGACTGAAAGACAATTATGCTTGATTGCAGTGCTGGTCGCTATGAAGTGGATGGATACGTTTATAATTCTGCTGAAGAACCCAAATTATTGATGACAGGAAAATGGAACGAGTCATTGAGCTATCAACCATGTGATATGGAAGGAGAACCTCTTCAGGGCTCAGAATTGAAAGAGGTAACGACTGTTACTAAATTATACTGCTTTATTTCGCTTTCATTTGATTTAAAACCACAGTAAACAATTATTGTAACTTGTCAGGCTTTGCGATGCAAGTTTTGCATTTGGCATCTTGGTATTGTCCTTTTTTTATATGTGCATTAATTCGATTGTGATGTAAATGCTGTTCTGTAAAAATCCAATTGCTTGGAACTTATGGGACCCTTCCTTGAAGGGCGAAAGGTGTTTTGTATATAGAGCTTGTGGCAGTTGGAAAAATTTCTTGTTGGCGTATTTTCTGTTGAGAGTTTGTTTCTCTATCTGCTGCTCCAGACTTCAAGAGAACTGCCGACAAAATCTTTTCCTGTTTGCGGAAACATGGTATTTTGGGTACAACTTTTCTGAGAATCTCTTTTCCAAAATGGCAATAAAGTTTTCCCATCCATATTATTTTTTTGTGTTTTTGGTAATCATATGCAAGTGCGATCAGACGAGTATGGGTTTTTTTTTCTTTTTATTTATTTAAATTTAAAACCATCAACATGCGAAGAACCTGACATTTGAGGACGACAATGATGATTGGCTTGGCGCTTATGCATTTGTGCACGAGTGTTGCATGTACATATGCATTGAGATAAGATTTATGGTCAATTTTGATAACTAACGAGCATTTGGCTCTGGGTTTATTGATATATGCCTTGAATTTTGTGCTGCAATTAAAATTTCCAGAGAACTACTACTAATTTTCAGTTTTTAATTTTTGTGCTGCAGGTCTGGCATGTTGCGGATGTGCCCAAAAATGATAAATTTCAGTATACATATTTTGCACATAAAATAAACAGCTTTGACACAGCTCCTAGGAAGTTGTTACCGTCTGATTCTCGTTTGCGTCCTGATAGATCAGCACTTGAGAAGGGTGATCTATCAAAAGCTGGTGCTGAAAAGAGCAGGTTTCTCTCTCTAGCACATTTTATCATTTTTTGGTTAATGCAAGATCAATATTTTTTCCCGACTTTAAGCTTTACTGAAAGCTTTACCCCAACATTTTCTTAATCCTTTCAGTTTGGAGGAAAGGCAGAGAGCCGAAAAAAGAGAACGAGAGGCCAAAAACCATAAATTTATACCAAGATGGTTTGATATGACTGAAGAGGTTACACCTACACCTTGGGGTGACCTGGAAATCTACCAGTACAATGGAAAGTACAGCGAACATAGGGCTGCGGTGGAAAGCTCAGACAGGATAGAAGAGGTTGATTTAAAATCAATTGAATTTAACCCATGGCAGTTTGGTAATTTGACTGCAGAATGATACAGGTCTTGTCTTCATATTTGGTTTGGTTATGCAGTTGGTCGACTTCTTCGAATGATTTGGAATCTAGCTGTTGTTTGTTGGCATTTGTACATTGTGATCTCAATTGGGTTTGAGAAGTTATATTCCTTAGCCTGTCAAGAAGCCATTATTATATTATCTTATTGGTTTCTTTCTTGTCTTGTACCATTTTTTCTTATATTTCTTATAAGCCTTACCTCTTTACTATTCTATTTCTGTTTCTGAATGTTCTGGTATCTCTTTTTCAGCAAGTCTTGTCTGGGTATTACAATTCTGACTTTCCAATGTAAAATCACTTTTCTAGGAAAGTATTATATAAAAGTTAAATTATCGTGTTTGGAATGATAATAACAAATTTTCGGACAAGTGGCATAATTGTGATAATAAATGTTATTACATACTCCTTTCGATCTATTTATATAGATGAAGTTTTTATTTTCAGTGGGTTTCATTTATATAGTTAAAGTTATTTAATTTGGATTATGGATCAAAGTCTAAAAATCCACCTGTTGAATTTGAACACAATATAAAATTTGTCTAAAATTTAACTTTTCATACAATTTGCCTTTTGAATTTGCATCAAATGGGCAAAATGTCTAAATTTTTTAAAAAGACTTTTTTTTTTTTATAATCTTAACTAATAAAAAATAGTTTAAAATTTAAAATTAGGAAAATATTTGATTATATTTAAATATTTAATTAGAAAAAAATTTATTATTTTTTTACTAGTTTTTTAATTATATTTGATATATATCAAATAATTTATTTTTTAGCATAAATATTTTCGGTACAAATTCAATGGGTAATTTGTATAAAAAGTTAATTTTTAGGTAAATTGCATATTGTGCCTAAGTTTAGAGGGGCAAATCGAGTCTTATTTATTTGCTTAGAAAAATAAAAAAGTGACAGTCAAAATTAAAATATTACATTAAATATGATTAACAAATTAATTTATAGCTGTGCGATAGCAGCAATAGAAAATAAGAAGAAAAGAAAGAAAATTTATTAAGAAAAAGAAAAGCTTTATTTGCTTAGTCCATATGGAGAGGACCAGACTCCCTACAACTCTGACTAATACTTCAATAATGATGAAAAGAAGAAAGAGAACACAAAATATAAATACTGACATGAAAGCAAATTAAATCATAAGTAATTGGAAAAGTGAACTGCAGTAAAAAAACTAGGCATGTGAAACAGTTTCTATACTTTGAGAAATTCCAGCAGCTGATTAACTCTCCATCTTCACCAACATTTTTGACTTCTTCTAAACGCTCTAAACCCATGTGCAAAGCATGTGAGGTGTTAAATTTCTTTCTTGAATAAGTTTTCAGAGGTGGGTTTGTATCACTGTATTATCTTTCTCCTTCCGTTTCAAGAAAAATTATATGCATTTAATTAACAAAAATTACTGTTTATTTTTTTATATAGAGTTAGAAATAAAAAATGCGTGTAACAATAATAAGAAATACTTGGCGTAAAAATATTTATATTTGCAATATTTGAGTACATATTTTTATTATTTAAAAGATGATTTCAAGCAACATTTTATAAAGACAACTAGTGCACTTTTTAAACAAAAAGACCATATTTTGAACTATCAAACGTCATTTACCCTTTAAAATATATGAAACTACTGTCACATGGCAAATATGTTGACAAAGATCATTTATTCCTTTTGTACCTAGTGCATCATTCTTTGTAATATGTCAAACTCTATAAACTGACTTTTTTTTTTTTAAAAATAGACAATGTGTGCTCAATTTTCTCAATAAAACACGAATTTAACACTCTTTTTTGTATTTTTGAAAGAAGCATGTGTTTTCACTAAATTTTTTTATTTATCCTATCGTATGTTCTTTGTTTCCTTCTTTGCACCCACGTCAGAAGCCATTGTCTGAATTCAAGCTCTTTATCATGATTCAGTGATTGTGCATTTTATTCTGCATTTAAATCAATCAAGTCTAAGAGACTAACAATAGAGTGAGCACATCTTCTAAAGTTATATGCAAATCATGAGGTTGTAAATTCATATCAAATGGATATGACATGATTGTAGGCAGCGGAATTTTAGATTTTTCTTTTATTGTCATTCGTGTGCAATGATAGTTAGTTATTGAATTGACGTTATTTATAAGCCTTTTGTTTTTTTCTTGATCTTTCTTATCCTACCCCTCCACCTAATCTATAATGGGATTGACTTCCCCACAAATGCAAAAGGAGGACTCAATAGCACGATCAAAGGTATTTTTCTGCTGAGATATATTTAGAGGTTTACCATTCTAGGGCAACACTCCCAATGTATGTGAGGAAATGATTTAGGAGTTGACCCAATAGCAGGAGTTGAACACGAAAGGTGATTTTCTAGTGCACTTGAGACCAAGCTGATCAAAGTCAGTGGAGGAAGGATGGGAGAGACTCGTCTATAGAATCTCAAAATGTAATTTCTTTTACGTATGTTGTGTTTGGTTGTGTATTTTCTTCTATATTTAAATTGATTTAGTACAATGGATCAATAATTAGATAATTAGAGTGAGCACATTTTTTAAAATTATAAGCGAATCAAGAGATTCTAAATTCAGATCAAATAGATATGAGATGGCTGTAGACAATGAACTTCTAGATTTTTTATTGTAATTCGTGTGCAAGGCTCATTAGCTATTGAATTGACGTTATTTACAAGTGATTATTTGAAAAGAATTTGAAGAGACAATTGATGCTATTAAAATTTTGGCTCAAAAAGGTTATTTACACATAATTTCTTTATTAAATATCTGCATTTTTTAAACAAAAATTAAACTTTGATTTTTCACCAAAATTTTGCACAAAAAATGGAGTGCTAAATTTAAAAATCTAATTATGGGGTAAAACTTGACGTTAATTAGGGCAAATGAGTGAATTTTTTTATGTGATTCATCCTTTAATTATAAAAATAAGTTATTAATTGTGTTTATGAGAATAAATTGGCATAACATATTTTACTTTCAAAGCAAATGTTCAATTAATGTAATATTGGGGATAAAATAGGAAATATTTGGCAAAAATTATAGTTTAACTAACTCCTTAATCTACGTGCAATGTTGGTTGTGTCTATATAAATAAAATGGAGGGAGTAATTAAAAATAATGAAATGAAGTTGTCGATCGAATTTATTAATATTATTTTTTCAATTAATGGATTGAGTCACAAAATACTTTTTTCTTAATACAATAAAAGGAAATATGAAGCACCAAAAACTTTTTTGTTATCTGTAGTTTTTTTTTAAAAATAAAAATAAAATTTGATACGTTAACGTGATTACTTGATCTGTGAGTTGTTGGCTGGCAGATGATAGTAGAGAGCATGTGATGTTATACCTTTGAATGTATCAAAATTGAGTTACTAAAATTCCAATTGCCATATCAAGCAATCTGTTATTAGTAACTAATGACAACAAATGCTAATAAAAAAAAAAATCCAAATCCTTTTTACTTAGATCAATCTCTAATAATTATTTTTTTAATATTAGAAAGTCGGTTTAATTTTAAGATACTAATCCACGTCTAAATAGCTTTAAATATAAATACAAGTAAATTTCATTAAAGGATATAAATTATAATTATAATTATAAATTAAATTAACCTGAATCAGATAATTAAAATATAATTTATTACTTTAAAATATATTTAAAATGATAGTTTTATTCAATTCAATCGACAGGGGCGATAAATAATCTAATTTTATTAAATTCGAGGTAAGCTTGATAAAAATATAATTAAGTTAGGAGCTTAAAAAATAAAATTTTTACTCTACTATTTATAGTTTATAGTTGAAAAAGAAAATTCAAATCTTGATGTGGTGAACTTATGAAAAGTTTTTTTTTTTTTTTTAAACTGAGTCTTGAGCTAACTCACAACTCACAAGTGCTCATCAACCAATTTAGAGCCTATTAAAATTCTAAATTGGAGCTTCTCAATATTTATATAAAAACAAGTAAAGTAAACACATCTGTTCATAATTAGTTATTAAGTAGGCTAAAATGATTTTGATTTGAAAATTTTGTATATATAAATTTGCGTATATTTCTTGCATGGCGGACAGAGCAGAGCCAGCCTTGCACTGGTTGTTATAGCTTATTGTTTCCACCTTCGACTAATCTTCATTGCATGGCAGGATTGATTGACCCAAACGTGTGAACCAATCAAGTGACAATAAGAAGATTCTTGTAAGAGGCCCATTCCACTTCAAACTTCAAACCGCCAGCCCTTTTTGATTTTCTTCTCTTTTAAAATCGCAGATCTCTCTCCTATTTCCTCTATTCACTGGTCCAAATCAAAAGACTCTCTTTCTCTCTGTCACTCAATTGCTGCGATTTTAAACAGCCGCCCCTTTCCGTTGCTTCTAATAACAAGAAAACAAGGTTTTAATTGCTAGATAATCACAGAAACTTAAATGGGTACTCCTAATGACAATCAAAGTAAAGGGCTTTTTGCTGCCATGACTTCTGGCTTGTCCATGTTTAGCAACGCTATGCATCGATCTGTTAATGGGTACTTCGAGTTTTTCCTTCTTACTTCCTGAAATTTTAGTTACATGCCCAATTTGATTTCGATCCGTTAAGTTTTAATTATTAATTTTTCATGGATTGCTTGATTAACACCAATTTAATTGGAGTGTTCAAGTTTTTGAATTTACCATATTTGTGTTTTCTGTGCTTGATGAGTATGCTGTACTTTGGTTGTTCTTAATGTGTACAGATTGCTTGGCTATGAAGGAGTAGAAGTTGTAAATCCAGAGGGTGGCAAAGATGATGCAGCGGAGGAAGCTCAGAAGGGAAGATGGAAGCAGGAGGTATGCTCCCTTTTGTTCCCTACTACTTTGAGTTTCCATTCTTTTTTTGTATGTTATGTATGTTGGAGTTGCAATTTTTCTTTTCAATGTACTTTTGGGTGTTGGCGGGTTGCTACTTGGTTTATGCACTTCACGAATGCTCATCATGGAGTGAATATGTTCCGTTTCTTGGCGTTTGCTTCAAACAACATATAGTCGCCATATCTGACAGTTTCAAAGTCTAGACATGTCTAGAACTCTATTATCCTGTGTTTTGGAGTTCTTGTGCTAACTGATTTTGGATTGGTTTTTGGCAAATCCTTTTTTGTTTTGCTTTCTTCTTTTTCATTTCCTTTTCTTGTCTATTAATAATTTTTGTTTTACGCTTGCTTGATCCCGAATTGACCTTGATTATCTTTTATATAGGACCGAGATAGCTACTGGAAAATGATGCACAAATACATAGGCTCTGATGTTACATCTATGGTAACACTTCCGGTGCTTATTTTTGAGCCAATGACTATGCTTCAAAAAATGGCAGAGGTTTGTTGCTTTCTATTTGCATCATTTTATGGTTTTTTACGAGATTGATGCTCCTTATAGTCTGCATTGTTTTCTAAATTATGCCTGCCCATTTCAGTTGATGGAATACTCCTATTTATTGGATCAAGCAGATGAATGCGAGGATCCTTACTTGCGCATGGCATATGCTAGTGAGTAGTTTACTTTTAACTCAAGTTTTATGTGGCTTGTTCATTTAAGGAACTAAATTTTTATGTTACCTGGTGCAGCATCATGGGCTATCTCTGTCTACTATGCCTTCCAACGAACGTGGAAGCCATTTAATCCCATTCTTGGAGAGACTTATGAAATGAGTAATCATGGTGGAATTACATTTATTTCAGAGCAGGTGAGTTTTTAACTATTTGCTTTTTCTTGAAGCAATTCCTGCTCAATTAATATCTTTGCCTTTTCTTTTTCACCCAAGATGTACACATAAAAGAAATGCAAAAGTCTCTTCCTTGCTCCTTTATCCTTTCTCTTTTTTTATCTAAAATATTGTGTCTGCCTATATTTGATCCATAACAGGAGCTCACATGTTGCAAGATGCTTTCATTTGATTTCATTAGCTTTTTTTACGTTGGTTGAAATATTGATCGTCTTCCCATATGTTTTTACCAGGTGAGCCATCATCCCCCAATGAGTGCTGGCCATGCTGAAAATGAGCATTTTACCTATGATATAACATCGAAGTTGAAAACTAAATTTTTAGGAAACTCTCTTGACATTTATCCAGTTGGAAGGTAATACCTGCACTGGCCACTTCTATCATTTGTTTTCTGTACTTTAATCTGTCTTAACGTACTAAATTCTGTTGGGAGACTGTTTAAAATTTTTTTGCCAGTTCTTATTGGTGATCCCCTGTTAGTTGAAGATAGCAACTTAGTTTTTATCGTAGGGTTTTTCCCCTTTTCTCTATGAATTGAAAAAAAATGGAAGGAAACTGAAGGGAGACCTCTTTGGAAATCACATTTTTTTTACCTTCTTTTTCGGATGATACATTATTTACTAAGGATACAAAGATTTCATCCAATTTACAGAGATTGGACTTTATGTACCAGGAAATGATTTTTGAATTATTTCCTCTTATTTTCCTTGCCTTGCAAGTTTGCTTCCCCTTCGAGCAAGGTAAAGTGACTTTGCTCTCTCGTTTTCCACCTGCCATTTTCCCTGACGTCAACTACCATTTTCCTGAAGGTAGTCTAAATATTGACTTCTATCAGATAAAGAAAAACTTGTGATTTTGTTAGTTGTCATCGTCATGTATCAGTATATTTGAGATCCTATCTGAGCTATTTTGTGCCCGTTATTAGTTTGTTTTTTTCTGGTATATTTGATTATGAAAGTTTGCTACAAGAATATTTAGCTTTTCTTTTCCCATAAGCTCTCTCAGACCATCCAGTGGGATTCAAACTGGATACCTCATTATGGAAATTTCAAGCTTTTACCTCTGGAATGTCTCCTTGTGGATTTGTTATTGATATTTGCCTATGCTATTGGTTGACTCTGACATATTGTAGTTGACAAAATTGTTCTTCAATTAGCCATTTTTAGTGTCGATTGATGTCTAACTTTATGAGAGATTGAGCATTTCAATAGTTTGTAAATTCATATTTGTTTACTGTTTTTGCAGAACACGTGTGACTCTTAAAAGAGATGGTGTGGTTTTAGATCTAGTGCCACCTCCCACAAAGGTTAACAATCTTATTTTTGGACGGACTTGGGTTGATACACTTGGGGAGATGATATTGACGAATTTGACCACTGGAGATAAAGTTGTTCTCTATTTTCAACCATGCGGCTGGTTTGGGTATTTAACTTATTTCCGTCTTTTTCTATCTTATGATTCTAGTCGCCCAATATTCGTTGTTCTATTTATTATATATCAGTGTTTCATGAATTTATAATTAGTGGCATAATTACCTTTACAATCCTAGAAATGGGAAACCTGTGATGGTTTGATGCTCAATATTTGATGAATGGTATCATGCTGGAGTTACATGTAGACTTCATCCATTTATTTCTTTATGCTCTCTCTCCCTCTTTCTAATCTTTCTTTGAAACTATGAGGTGAAGTTGGAAATGCTTGATTTGATTAGATCATCTCACATTCACTGAGTTCAATCAAGTGCTTTTGACTCATCTACATACTCTATATTTCTGTATTGTTTTTTATTCTTTTGGGTGGGTTGGGAAAAGAGAAAAGGGGGGCTGGGATGGGGTTTCATATGCATAAATTTTATTTCCACAATGATCTGAATCATCGCATCAAAAATTTTTTTTAGCGTATGCTTGCTTGTGACCTGCTGGCAATTACTGAAAGACAATTATGCTTGATTGCAGTGCTGGTCGCTATGAAGTGGATGGATATGTTTATAATGCTGCTGAAGAACCCAAAATATTGATGACAGGGAAGTGGAATGAATCATTAAACTATCAACCATGTGATTTAGAAGGAGAACCTCTTGCAGGTTCAGAATTGAAGGAGGTAAGAACTTTCATTATATGGTGTTTCATTTTGCTTCCATTTTCCTTCGTCATTTGATCGGAAAAGTCAGCTCTTCTGACATGTTAAGTTATATTTTGCAAATTTTGGCATTTAGCATGCTGGTATTATGCTTCACTTAGCCTATAGCAGTCAGTGACGGGGTACATATTTTATGGTAACTGATGAGCTACTATTGTATGACCTTAGGAGAATCATATCTCAAAATTTAGTCATTGAGGTTGTAGAGACCAAGGTCGTACAAACACCACATTGAATTGAAATCCCATACTTTCAATGCAAGATCCAAATCACAACATTTTACCACACTCTCTAGTCTCGATGTCCAGGACAGGTTGACTTTGTGCTAGGATAGGCATGCGCTAGGTTTCTCCTTGCTGCAACTGTAAATTGCAACACTGCCTTCACCATCTAGCCTTTAGTAAACACTGCAACGCCAGCATCATCACCTGTGCCACTTTAATGCAAATAGGAGAAGCGGTGGTTGGCTTTGATATGACTTTGGGAGAAACAGACTTCAAAAGTTACTGATGAGGTTGGAGAGCCCAAATTTATTTAAAGCGCACTTTGAAATCCTATACTTTTAATGTGGGATCCAAGTGAAGTCCCATACCTTGTCTTGCATAGTCGATCATAACAAATTAGCTCTAGGTTTGCTTAATCTGACTTTGTTTTATTTAAATTTTGACGTAGAATTGATTCTCAGTTTCAGTTTCTGTTTGATTTTGCCTCTGCAGATCTGGCACCTTGCTGATGTCCCAGAAAATGATAAATTTCAGTACACATATTTTGCACACAAAATTAACAGCTTTGACACAGCTCCTAGAAAGTTATTAGCATCTGATTCTCGTTTGCGGCCTGATAGATTAGCACTTGAGAAGGGTGATCTATCGAAATCTGGTTCTGAAAAGAGCAGGTCTTTCTCTCTCCCTCACCCTTTTATCTCTTTACTGTTCAAGCAAACTCACTTCTTATGATTCTATGATGTGTTTATCTGCATTTTCTCAATCCTTCAGTTTGGAGGAAAGGCAGAGAGCTGAAAAAAGAGAACGAGAGGCTGGAGGCCGTAAATTTACACCAAGATGGTTTGACATGACTGATGAAGTTACACCTACACCCTGGGGTGACTTGGAAGTCTATAGATACAATGGTAAATACAGTCAACATAGAGGTGTTGTGGATAGCTCAGACAGCATAGAGCAAGTTGATGTTAAATCAATTGAGTTCAATCCGTGGCAGTTTGGCAAGCTGTCTGCAGAATGAGGTCTGTTGTCTGCGTGTTTGCTTGGATTTCTGCAGTGTTAACTCATTGGCATAGAACCCATCAGTCAGTGTGGAAATCTAGCTCTTGTTTGTGGCATTTGTACACTATATCTCCATTTCCATAATCCCTTTGCGATGGGGTTTGAGGATTTCTTTTATCAATATGTTTGTCTGTTTTAGGACCATTATTCTAGCTTTTTTTTTTTTTTTTTCCCTTTTCCATGTTTCTGATGAAGCCGACATCCTGATCTATCTTTTCCAAATTTACTCATAAAACTTTTGGTGTTTTGGGGGTTTCCCTGTACATGAATATATGATGTGTAATCCACTTGCATATTCTACAAGAAAGGTTGTCATTTCATGATCCTTTCTTTTCCGTTCACGGGAGAATTTATGGGATAAAGAAGAGGAAATGAAAAATTCTATTTTTCAGTGGCTTAAGTTTATTCAAGTGATGCTGGACTACTAATTGCATCTTTTCTCTCACTAATATCCCATATTATTTTCGGGGATAAGACTATTTTCGTTTCAGGGTTCATGGTTCCTTCTCGAGCGTGTCTTGCTATTTGAGTCGCTTTTTATGAGTGAGCTTCTAATTGCTTTGACAATTGGTGTTTCTATCTCTATTGCATATGTTATGTTTGCTTTTTGGCTTGTACACAGATTAAGAAAATTTGATTAATCCAATTAAATTATAAATTTTGATTTGTTTTTTTTCCCATAAATTAAATGATCCATATTAAATTGTTTTTCAAATTAATCAAATACTAGGAGGATAAAGGTTGATATTTTAATGATAATGTAGTAGTTTTAAAATAAAATTTGTTGACAAGGACTCATGTTAAATAAGGTTAAAATAGTAAATTTTAAATATTATTCATTTTAAAAAAGAAAATAAGATAAAAATTATAAGATGGAGGGGTATTATATATAATGTAATTGAATATATTTTTCATTTAATTAGTAAGAACGCATTTTAGCAGGCAGTTCTGTAAATTGTTGGCCACTAATTAGTTGTTTACTGTGGGCTGGTCCTTTCCTTTGGACTAAGAAAATGACTTAAAGTTGAAGAGATATAAAGGAAAGTCCTGCAAGAAAATGGATTGGTCATTAACGAGCATTGTGGTGCTAAAATCTTGCAAAGTATTCCTGATCTTATCGCTGCCCGAGCTTGAATCTGCCAAGTTCAAAGCTCGATTTGAAACTCTACGAGTTCAAAATTTTTAAACCTTGAATTTGATTCGAACCTATTAAAATTTGGATTCAACTTGAAAAATTTTAAATTTAAACTCGATTTGAAACTCAACGTTTGACTATTGAGCTGACTTGAACTCGATCCGAATCAAACTTTTTTCCAGTTGAGCTGGAATAGCTCAGCAGCTGTTTCAGCTTATTTACACCCCCTATTCTACACTCTTATGGCAACTGAATGAGTAGTGGAAGTTTATTATAATCAAATGAAGAAGTAAAAGATCGATTTGTCTGGTGAAAACAGACAGAAGCACATGTTCGCTATGTTCACAACAGAGTACAACAAAACACACAAATGGGAAATGATTGTCTTCTCTCATCTACATTTGATACTTAGTTCTATTGTATTGTGTCTCAATGCATATGTCCTAAACATATTTAATCTTTATTGTCAGAGTGCACCCACGATCCCAATGATATTTTTGCTAACATTTTAATCCTTTCGTCTAAAATGGAGGGATCAAAATGTTAATAAAATCGTAAATTAGTTACTTTATAGTCAATTTGACTATTATTTAGGGACCAATTTGACTATAATTTATAAGTTGGCCCTAAAATTTTATTTGAATATGGAATACGAATGATGGATTGATTTCAATTAACTGAGATTCATGATTGTGGTAATAATGAGTAACCCCACTATATAAAACTTTTTTTTTTTTCAAACAAGTCCAATTTTTTGAAATCTGTATGGAATTTTGAAATTGTAGCATGTGAGATTTCTTAAAAGGACAATGTGGTAGAGGTCTCCGGTTTCAAACTTACAATTATGACATGTAACTACCACGATTTCAAAAGTTCCATTTACCTTCCAACTTACAAACATATGCTATTTGGGGATTTAACATTGATATTAAAAACAAGATTTAACTTCAAAGGTTATGAAAAATTTTTATTGATTGCTTATTAAGTAAAATTGAAAAACCTAAATTTTGTTCAAAAACCTTCAATCTTTATAACTTAGTGCGATCCTTAAGATGTTGGTTGGTGTGGTTAGATATTTTAATCTTGTAAGAACATAAGTGCGATCCTTAAGAGCGTATTTTGTTGGGAGAGCAAAAAATATTTACGCTCTATAAAACCTCCTAATAATATCAGGAAAAGGATTAAACAGAGACGATAAAAACCTCTTGGAAATATAAGAAAAGGATTAAAACCTCCTAATCATACAAAAAAAAAAAAAAAAAAAAAACAGAGAGATTGAACTGTAAAAAGCTAAACCTAAATGCACAATTTTTCTATTTTCTGATAATCTTTGATATTTTAAAATTAATACTATTAATTAAATCTAAGGCACCTTTAATAACTGTATGTAAATGAAATTAAATTTTTTATAGTGTAATTAAATATATTTTTAGTGTTAAGATTTACATGAAAAATATGATTAATCATAGTGTAATTACATTAAATTTGTTTATTCAACGTTAGATTTGTTGTTAAAGTAAATTTGTCAGAAAGTCAGTGTTGAAAGGTGCAATAAAACAGAAACATCTCCAAATGGCTTTGCACATCTCACATTGACATTTCATATATTTAATTAATTAATAATTAATAAAACAAAATGGATCATTGAGTACTTATTTAGTCCCTTTTACGTCAAGAAATCTCACACTTCCTTCAACTTCAAACCCCTCCAAACACAAATATGGCCTTTTGCCTTTCTTTTTTTCAATTACATTTTCTTTTGCTAATCTCCGACGTAAAATAATATTTAAATTCGAGTTTATGGTTCAAAATTTAGGATGTAGGATTTCCGATTTCGGGTAATCTCCGACATAATAAATTTTATTTATATAACATGTAGAAGACAACTCAACATGTCATCAGCTCAGTTGTGATGTGTTAAAACCTCCACAGGTCATGTGCTTTTGTCAAATAAAGCATGAACCCAATGAATATAATTTTTATCCACACTTCTGGACTGCTATATCATAATTTATTATTTTTCTAATATCTAATTTATCCACACTTTTGTATCTGCCACCAATATTTTCTCATTAAAATATTTTTTTTTTATTAAAAGGAATAATCTCAATTTGCTCGGTGAACTGAGAAGCAATATTCAATTTGTTCAAAAATCAATTTTTTTTTACAATTTACTTCCTAAACTTATTAAAAAAATAAAAAAAAATCTAATCTATTATTCAAAAATTTTTTAATTTAAATCAAAATAAAAAATAGTAAAATTTTTTAACCAAATATTTCCTAATTGTATAATTTTTAAATTAAATATTTTATTTAGTTATTTTGTATAATTATTGTTATGTTTTTAAATATTTTTCTTTCTCAATTATTCGGATCTTATTACTAGAGACCGAGTGATCCGGATCAAAATTTAATCACAGTTAAAACTCTTCGTCTCTCCCTGCAGGTTTGTTTAATAGAATCGATCCCGATAACTCTTCTCATATGTTCAGCCTGTATTGCAAACTAAATCACAATCTATAAGTATTACTATTTTATTAACTAACCATTATATTTACATTAATCTCATATGAAATTTTATTGTAATATTATAAAAATCTAAATAATATAAGATAAAATTAATATTTAATATTAAAAAATAAAATAATTGTAAATAATAAATAAAAGTGAATATTGAAATCAACCACTAGAAATAACTTGTAACACAAGTCTAATATATATAGGCTCTGTTTGGCAAGAATGTTTTAAGAAGTGATTAGAGTTTTGACTACGTTAAAACACTGTGTTGATGTATTACATCGTTCGGTGAGATAATTTATAAATTAGCTTTTAGTGGATAACATAGTGTTCTGTGAAACGTTATCATTCCTACGTTTAACATTTCACTTTTTTTTTTTAAATTTATTGACTATCTTATTCTTAGTTTAAAACACTTCTTGCTATTTCAATTACATCGTTTTTTCAAACTTTATATGTAAATTCTACATGAATTTCTCCCCTTCCTTGTTAGCTATATATCATGAAATAACAAAATTTTTCAAAACTTGCTATGATGATATAACAAACATTCTTTTTTTTTTATTCCTATGATATTTATAATGTCATAAACAGTAAAACTCTTTTGTAAATTCTCTTATTATGTTAAAATATTATATTATTTTATATAAAAATTTTAAAAAAATAATTTAATAATGAATTAATAGAGGAACATGTAAAAAAATTGTATTATCATTTTTTTTTAAAAAATAGTAGTTTCAATTATAAATTGACATTATTTTAATAGAAAAGTAATAACACACCACATAATCACTTCTTTTTTATATTTTATTAATTTCATTTCTGTAATCATAATTTAAAATTAATAATTAAATTTTTTTATCATTTTAAATTAAACATTTAATTAAACAGCTATTTTCACGAACACTTTTGCTTCTAACAGCTATATGAACAGCTAACAGCTGATGTCTAGCAGCTAATAATTATTAAAATAGCTAACAACTACTAAACTTTAGTTAATTTTGCCGAACAAAGCCATAATGAAAACTAACAATCTAAAATGCCCAATTACGACTGTATGCTTGGAATTAAAAGGCTGAGGCCGACAATCTAATTGGCCAACACGTCCCTTTTGCGTTGCCAAGTTTGCATTAAATATGTTAAAAAAATAGAAAGTCAATTATTTTATCCTAATTTTTATTTGAAGCTGTCGCTATTAATAGTGATAAATCCTACTTTTACTCTTATTTTTTCTTCTTATTCCTAATCTTTTGTTCATTTTTAATAAACTTATATCCATTCTTTTATAATAATTTTATTTTTTTTATTCTTTTACTATTATTTATTTGTCTTTATATTTAGAGTTTTTTTTGTGCGTTTTCTTGTGAGAGTTTAGTCCATTCTTTGTGAAGGTTTGTTACTAAAATATATAATATTTGATTTTTATTTAATTGGACATGTTATATCTTATTTAATTGATGTGTGTCTTTGAGCAATGGATTTTGATAATACGACATGTTCCTTCATTGATTTTATTAATGCATGATTGAACTCATTTATATACGTCATATGCAATAAATTTTAAAAAAAACAATCCAAGCATAGAATATTCAGAAAAATTATTTTATCGTCCAAATCAATTATAGAACTAGTTGTTACTATGAAGATTTATATTGGTCAATGTTATCTTTAAGCAGAAAAATCCAATATTGTTTCTTTTAATTTTAGTTTATTATTCAACGAGATATAAATAATTTTTTTTATTTGTTAAAGGGTAATAAACTTTTTATTAATTCTGGTAGTAATTTTTATGTCTAATTTAATTGAGTATTTGTTATAATTGATTTTATTATTAATGAATTATATTTCTGAAAAGAAGGAAAATAAATAATAATATGAAGAAATTTGACATTAAAAGTATTTATAGTAAGGAACTATTTTATTAGGCTGATTCAACTAATTAATAACTAATTCATACCCAATTATTAATTTAGAAAGAGGAATTTAATAAGGTAATCAACTGATGATTCTATTTTTATTACATGTATTTTGAAAATTTTTCTTGTTTTATTAGCTATTTGTATTTAAATTATATTTAGACGATATTAGTTTTATAAAAATAATTACTAATAATTTTTCAAATTAGTCTTTTTAAGTGATAATTTTATATATAATTATTATTATAAAAAATTACTCAATATTTTTATTTATTTATTTATATAATACATTAACATAAAAAATAATATATCCAATTTAAAAATAATAAAAGGTTAATCAATAATAATATATTAAAATAATTATACTCTAATTAATCAACTTTATGTTTTAACATTAACAAGTTCTAAGATTTATCAAACAACTAGTTTCTACTCGTTATCAATAACTATTACTTTAACATTCCGATCCGACAAAACAATCTTAAGAGAGCAGGTAGAGCAAAATTTCTAGCTAGCTTCTAGAATAATAGACTTATCACGCCAAACTCTAACCGCTTAAGGAATTGTTCGCTTTGGATCAAGTCAATTTCATCCCATACTAAATTGACAAGACTCACACGGTTTTACCCTGTAGATAAAATGAGAAATTTTTCAGGAGGTCACCTATCCTAAGATTTCTATTAAGTGAGTACGCTTAACCCTGGAGTTCTTCCAACTCTGCAAGTCATTCCACCAAAATGTGCATATGATGATTAGTTTCCCCCTTTTGATATATGATTTGATTCATTCTTGTCTCCCGTATTTTACTACCCATAGTTAGTCTGTCATCCTAAAAGTTAGTCAGAAATTTTGCTCTACCCGCCCTTTTATGATTACTTTGCCAAGTCAGGATGTCAAAGGCCCACCAATTTCTGCGTGGTTCATTCTGAAACCATACATCTATTGGAGGGGTTGGGCTTTGATACCAATAGTCACGCCTGACTCCAATCACTAAAAAAATTATCCACTTTGGATCAAACTAATTTCATCCCTTACTGGATTAGCTAGACTCGCACGATTTTATCCCGCTGGTAAAATGAGGAACTTCCCAGAAAATTACTCATCCTAAGACTTTTGTCACGTTTAGCCCTGAAATTCTTCCAACTCTCTAAGCCAATTCACCAAAAAGCTCATTTGATGATTAGTTTCCTCCTTTCGATATATGGTTCGATTCATTCATGTGTCATGCATTTCACTACCCATAATTAGTTTGTCATCCTAAAAGTTAGCTAGGAGTTTTGCTCTACCCCCTGTTAGGATCGCTTTGCCGAGCCAAAATGTTATAAGACTAGCTATAGGTAGTGAAATGCGAGATACAAAATAAATTAGATAATATATCAAAAATGAAGAAATTAATCATCAAATGCGCTTTTTAGTGGAATGATTAGAGAGTTGAAAAAACTCCAGGATTAAGCATATTCCCTTAACGAAAATCCTAAAATAATAGATGATCACTTGAAAAATAATTATTTTACTTGTGAAACAAAATCGTGCGGGTCTTGCCAATCCAATATGAGATGTAATTGGATTGATCCAAAGCGGACAATTTCTTTTGTGCTTGGAGTCAGACATGACAATTACTAACTACTAATTAGTATGGATAGTTAAGTCAAACAAGCCCTAAAGAAAGTATTTGGTTGGTTAACATATTAGTCAAATCCACTTTTAAGTGCAAAAACATAAACAATATGAACACTTCCATTTGTTTTTTTTTTCAAAAAATAACTTGTCTAGAAATATTTTTGGTGTACCTAAAAAAATCTATCTATTGGAAAACATATTTCTATAAAAAAAAACTGAGTCATTTTTGTTGTCACTTATAAGGAAATATTTTTATTAAAACACTGATGAACTTATTGTAATCTTATAAATTACATTCATTAATTCATTAATTATCAGTTGTCACCACCACTATTCACTAGTTATCACTAAAAATAAAATAGTAAGAAAAATAAAATTTTTTGTTACAAAATAGCTAGATTATCTCTACTTACAAATCTTAGCATGTAAAGGATGAAAGGTCCACATTTTGTAAGCCTCAACATCGCATTACTCTAGGAAAATAACACACTAAAAGCCCTCCCTACCCAGTCTCTGTAACTACCACTTCAATCCACAATAGTAGATAGCCATTCCCTCCGTGCCACGTGTCACGATAATTCCCATTTTCTTTTTCTTATAAATAATAATGATAATAAATAAATAAATAAAAACCAAACAAAAACCTAAAACCCTCACGACCCTTCTTCTTCCTCTTGGTGACCCGCTCTTTTTTTTGCCACGTGTCAGTTTCAGATCTATTTTTTTACGCTCTTTTTATAAGGAGGAGAAAAAAATTTTGTTTTTTAAATTTGTTGACATATTTATTCATTTCATGGCCCACCACTTATTCCTCTCCGGACTCCGAACATACCGCTGTTGTCTATGTTGGCTTGGCTTTGCACTTGCTACGCAAATCTTTCCGTCAACGTTATCTGTAACGGGGATTTCGATTGTTTTATTTTTTTAATTAATTGATGATATCGTTTTCAAATTCTTTTTGTTGTATTTTTCTTTAATTTTGTGTTATTTTCGCTCTCAGATAATACTGACTGAAAAGCAACCAATAGGAACCTCTTCTTCTGCCACGTTAGGAAATCCCCTTCTCTTTATCCTACGTGGCACGGAACCGGAAAAACAGACCACGAGTTTGTTCAACCAAACCGGAAAATAAACAAAAGTGCATCACATGCTTACCGGTGTAACTATCTGCTTGAATACTTACAAAACAAACTCCCGCCAATGACGAATATGCCCCTGTCAATCCCTATCAATACTTTTTTCCCTTGGAAAAATTAGCTGCTTTTTTTTTTTTTTTTTTTTTTTTTATCGGATATTGAACTTAGATCTATTATATAATGTATTTATCACTATATTATATCTTAATATACAGTCCAATTAATTAAAATAGCAGCCTTAAGCCTCCTATTATATTGTATAGTTCGAAGTATTGTTTTAACCTACCGGACTTCTAGATGAATTTAATAAAAAAAAAGAGTCCTAATCCTTGACTAAATTGACTCATTAAATCATTTTTCATTGCACTAATATTAGATTATTATGCATTTATCTCTATGATCATTTAAATTAATTTTTATAGTGTAATAAAAAATAAATATAACTATTAGATTAGTAGATTATTGATTCTCTATTTTTTAAATGATTATGCATTTATCTTTTATATCTGGATGAAGAATAATAAATCTCGAGTTCGAGTGTCTTCAATATGATTATTTTCATAAATTTAGCGAGGCAAATGAGTACAACCTCTATTATGTACTATAATGTTGCTTTTGCCTAGAAAAGCCTCCTGTGTATTTAAGAAAAAATTAACTCTCGTCGGTTTATTATCAAGATTTTTATTTAAATTTTATTTATATATTTAAATAATTATTTTATAAAATATTTTAATTTTATAAAATTAAATCGATTAAATATTTATTTAAATAATAATATATATAATGACAATATATATTTCATATATGAGTCCGCTGTTTATAAACATAGTTAATAGTATAAAATTATTTAATGTAAACATAGGTGTATAGATATATTGACAACTTTTATTTTATATATTTAATCGATTATTATCTTTCACTAAAAAAATTGAACTAATAAAATATTATTACAGCATATACTTGGACTTAGTGTATAAATAGTTCCGTATAAGTGTAAGTATTATATGTTAGACAAATCTCTGTATTAACTACTCTCTTGTTCTATTTATATAAAGAAAATTTTCTTTTTGAACGTTCTATTTATATAGAAAATTTTCTTAATATGATAACTTTGAGACTAATGTCAAAATAACAAATCTAATATGAATTTGTTTTGATTTATAGATTAAATATTTATTTTGAGAGTATTTCAAGAAAGTGACAGATATTATTGTAGTTGGTATTTAATGTTCAAAATTTGATTGTATAATGCATTAAGAAAATGTGATATTCAAGCACATTATGCGCATAAATTAAATTTTACAAAAAAATTTATAATTAATATCTAAATGTGCACGTATAGTGAAATTTACTCACAAATGTTAATTTAACAGTGTTTTGCTATTTCTATTAATGAGATAATTGAAAATGTGAAGATTAGTACTCATATTTGCAAGGTATTTTATAAATTTTTATAACAAAATGTGGATACATGAAAATAGTTACACACACGTATAATTTAGTTAGTCCACACGTACAATAAAAATATGTGAATATCTTTACATGACAACACATATATTAAAAATGTGTGCAATATAAATTAAGAATCAGTGAACACATTGAACAATGGATATCGCACTTCTGTTGCAGCTTTCCTAAGTTAAAAAATTTCAATTATACCAAGCAAACAATCATCTAATATAAGACTATTATTGGATATGTGGTTGATTTTATAGTTATTACATTCATTTCACCTAATAATATCAACCATACAAGTTTGTAATATCACAAAATATCTTGTTCAAATCAAAAATACATAATTCATAATAAGCTTTAATAACAATATCAATCAGCTACTCAATTGTGTCTAAAGCCTTTTTGTATTTGATTGAATCAATAACTCTAAAGAAATTAAGGTCTAAAATGTTTAAATCAAGGTCATTTGGAGATTGACTGTTCCATGAACCTTTCATTCCTGTATAAACTCCATTGCCATTTTTTGTATTCTGTCAAATTTTATAAACTGTCTTAATAGAATGGATAAATTATTTGCAACTTTATGAATACTGAGAGCATTTGACTCACCCTTCTTATTTTCAGAATACAGCAATATTCAAACTATAGTTTTAACATTCTCAGTGATGTTCTTCTTTTTATTGCCTTTTCGTGCATTTTCTAGAATGTTGATTGGCGGTGTTGTGGTTTCAAATTCCACAAAAGATGATTGTTCAATGGATGACAATGAAATCAAGTCTAAAGGTTGATTGTTGAATATGGGCACAACTTTTAAAATTGCAAGTAAATTTTGAAGGACTGTACTCAAATCAAAATGAAGGATTACATACATGGTGTTTGTAAATTAAATTATAGAATTGTGAACTCATTTCTATTTGAATGAATCAAGTTTCGAAAATTTTGGCTCTAAATTTTTATTTTTTACCTATAAATATAGAGAAGCAAAACAAAGAATTTAATGTTAAAAATTTTGGCTCCAAATTTTTTTCAGCTTTTATGCGAATTTTTTAATCTAAATTTAATATTGAGATTTTAATGGGCAACTATAATTAAATAGCCTATATTTTTTTTGTTATTAGAGGTCTAAACAAATAAAATTTTTTATTTCAGTAACTAATTCTCTCTCTCTCGTTATTTATCACTTTTTATTAAAATTTAGAAACCACTTTAATATCTTTTTAGGAATAATTTAAAAAAAAAAAATCAACAACGGAAGTTGCATTAAGAAGCATTTTGGATCTTAACCGTTTGATTGGAAGAAGAAAGAGAAACATTAAATTAAGAAAAATAGAAGAAGAAGAAAACTCAGCTTTGGATCTATGGACACGTGATTATTATAAACAACAGATCCAAAGTTATTCAATTGTGTACGGTAACTATAACCTACCTGCTTTCGTCCTAATCAAAGCTTAAACGTCATTAGTTTAGTTCGGTGAAGTACCCTTTTTAGTTTCTCTTCTCAATAATAATATTCTTCATAAATTTATTTTGTTTTTATATCAATTTATTTAGTAAGATTTATTTTATTTTGAAGAACGCATGGATCGTATTTTTTCTAATATATTTCAATTAATGTTTAAAAATTATTAGTTAAGAGCAATTTGATTGAAATCATATTCACAAAAATTATAAACAATTTGATAAATGGTAAAACACGATCCTGGGCTTTCCGAGTACTGTAACAAAAAATTAACGCCTAAAAATCACATCAACAAATTTTTTACCCTTAGCTTATCCGATGATTCAAAATGGCTTAAAAAAATAATTATTGCAATATATAAAACATAAAAAAATAAAATATAAAATATAAAAAAGACAAAGCTCCTTCTTTAGTGATCCAACGTTTTTTTCGATCCTATGGATCATAGGTAGCCACAGGATCTCACTTTTCACACGCGTCGAAATCTGAGAGTTACTAAGAATGCTAGTGGGTCACCCAATAACGAAGAATCGGTCTTTAGCCGGTACACTTAGAAGCACTTACCGATAGGTCCGGTAAGCGAGGGTCAATGGTATAAGAGCTGGGGGTTTAAGCAAATGTTGCGTGGTTTTAGAGGGTTTTGCAATCGGAAAGAAAGAGAAATAGAAAAGAGAGACAAAATGAAAATGGGTAGCGTTTCAAACTATGTTTTCTTGAGAAAATATGGGATAAAAAAATGAGAGATTCCAAGGCAAAATGAGGGAAAGTGGTGCGTGAAGGGTTAAGGATTTGTGTTTTCTTCTTTGATCTTCGAATTTGCCTCAAAATTTTCGGAATTTCGCTTTCTGAGGGACAAAAGTTTGCATCTTTCAATCCAAATACTCATTGTGAAGAGGTGAGATATGGATTCTGCTTCACAAATCATGTGGAAGTTTCTGTTTTTTGTCTGTTTTTGTTCTCGAGGATTTTCGCCTTTTCTAACACCATTGTGTTTGGTTTCCGGGAAAATATGGGAATAGAGAATTTTGAAAGAATATTAAATCAACTCATAGAATATTACATGACTCAAGTTTTAAACCTTTTAATTTCTTCACTTTTTTTTTATCTAAAATGTCAAGTGGGTCTGTGGATTTTTTTTTTCTTTTAATTTGTAATTTCATTTTGTTTTCTGCAGTTTCTTGGTGGATTTACTTCTACATCCACAATTCTACTCTCAAATGATTTGATCTGATTTGCAAAATGGTTTATCCTTTGAAAAAAAAAATTGTTTTAAATTATGGTATTTCTGCCTTAAAAATTTTGAGTTAATGATTATTTTTCAATCTCCAACATATTTTTGGACTTTGTATTTGAATTTTTTGATTTCTTCAAGGTGGATCCTTGTTGAGGGTTTTAGATCTTTTCAATTTATTATGGTCTGAAATGAACAGAATTTTCTGCACAAGTGTCTGAGATGGTGTTATTTTTTCTTTGAAATTCTGTTTACTTGGATCCCCTACACCAGGGTTTTGTTGTGGTTTTAGTTTTTTTTTTTATTCTTTTTAATTTTTTTTATTAGTTAGGATTTCCATCTTTTTCCTACTAAAACTGAGAATTCCAATATCTGGAAAATTATCGAGTGAAGATTTGGTGGATATAATTGTTTTTTTATGTTATACCGCAAATATTACAGCAAGTCTCTTTTTTGACGATTCTGTTAATTTCTGAATTTCTCTCTCTCTCTCTCTCTCTTTTTCCCCTTCTCATTATGCCCCAATTATTCCTCTCATGTAAATTTACTTGATTCTAGTTTTCCCTGGTCCATCTGGTTATTTTTTGTTCTGCACGTGTTAGATCATGATGATCTGATTATCGACTTCTACCTTTTGATCATAGTTTTCTGTTTCTATATTCGTGGATTCTGATCAGATGTCTCAATTCTGATGGGTCTTTTCAAATCCCAATTCTTTAGCTTCCTTACATTTCATTACCAAAGGCTATAATTTTTGTTGTTGCAGATAGGCAACCGTGCGGGGCATTTGAGATTTCTATTTTCTTTTTCCTGTCACTATGCCTTTAGAAGGTTAAAAGGAACGATCTTTTGTTTGGTGCTGGTTGATGGGTTTCACTGTAGCATTTCAAATTGTGGGTATCTTATATTTTTATTTTGGTATTATCTAACAAAGATAGCCTTTCTGGCTAAAGTTCTAATGTTCGGTGTTCTATGGCTGAATTTCGTATTTTGAAAACTTCATTATTGGTTTTTGGTATCAGTTTTATAGTTACGAAATAAGTCACTATTTGTTGCTTACTTTCATCATGTTCACTTTTCAGGTTTTTGCTAGGTTTTGTGAGCTTTAGTGATTTCTGCCTGTGATGATTCCTTCTTGGTATGATCTCTGAGATATGGTGTTGCAGAAGAGGTTAGATTATGGATTCAATGGCTATCAGGTTCCTCCAACGCCCCGCGCTACTCGATCAGCCAGGGTAATGTATTCTAATGTTATTCTCAAGTAGATATTTCCAGTTTGATTGTCCTTTTTTATTTTTCTTTTCTTTTGCATGACAAGATCTCTTACTGGTATTTATTCTCTATTGCTCATTACAGAGGAGGAGCTCCTTTAAGAACAAAGTTGGAGATAGTCAAATGTGTGCATTTGACTTATTGGCCATTGTTGCTGGAAACTTATTGCTTGAGAAAGAAAGTACTCCCAGTTCTAGTAATACCTCAGCTGATAAAAATCAGTTTATGGTTGTCAATAATACTGTAAAAAGTGAACAGGAAGACAATGAAAAGAATGTGAAAGTTGAAGCTCATAATCAAGGAAGTCCTGCTGGGAGCTTCTTTGTTTCTGAGCTTGTCTCACAAGGTAATGAACAAAAACAGTATTCCAAAGAATCTTTGCATGCTGACAATGATCTCAATTTAGGATTAGCTTCTGTAATAGCTACTTCTGACTGTGAAGAAAGGTTTAATGCTGAGAAGATGGTGGATGGCAAAAGCAAGAATGCAGTGGGAACTTTTCCTAGCACGGTAGAGGTAGGATCTTCTAGTTTTAGGGGGTTTGATGATTGTAAACAAGAGGGTGAAACTAAAAAACTAGTAAAAGATGAGCCTAATAAATCTGGGAAGGTGCTAAATGGCTCTGCAGCTAACTTGTGCAGTTTTGAGGATCCAGTGGTCTGCGATGGGAAATCTACTGCAATTGTAAGTTCAGACAGCAGCACCATGGTTCCTTTATATGGGAATCAGATTTCCCATTGTTTTTATCCCATGAATGGGGATGATGTAAATGTAAATAGTAGAGATGATGACGAAAACTCCTCTGGGTGTACTCACCCTAACACAGCCAAAAAATTCTTTAGGATGGCTCCGCGTATTGGAGATCGACGGATAAGGAAAATTTTGGCTTCTAAATACTGGAAAGTAGCTCCAAGGTTGAAGGATGGGATGCTTTCTAACACTGGTAAGTGGTTGTGTTATTATTTCTACAATGCTCGTCCTAAGTGTCTTGTCAGCATTATTTGCCATGTCATTATAAATGATTTGCTGTTTTCAAAGTGGGATTTATTGGTGCATGTAGATGGTGGTGATTCAAAGCCTCTTTACCACAAGAGGAAAAATTATTACAAATATCAGCGGACTGAAAGATTATACCCTTTCAAAAAGAGGAAACACTTTGGTTATGGTTCGCATTCAAATTCTGAAGAAGGAATTAGTAGTGAATTTGTTTCCACTTCACCTCAGAAGGGAAGTGATGGAGATGCTGCTGGTTCCTATCTAAAGATGCATGGAGGTCTTTTTCTTCTTTGCAAATTCATATTTATTTTCTCTATGATCTTTTGCTGAGTAATCCTTATTATGCAGCTATTGGAGCCTCATCTTCTGTTGCAGGTCAGCAAAATTCTTACCAACCTAGGGATTCTCACGGTATGAGAACCTTTGATGGAGTGATTCATATGTACTCTTTTGACTTGATTGGTGTCTGACATTCAAAGATGTTCTTACACCAAGGTGTATTTCATTTTACTCAGTGAAGCTTAGGATAAAGTCTTTCAAGGTACCAGAGCTACTTATTGAGATCCCAGAAACTGCAACTGTTGGTTTATTGAAGGTATAATATTTTTTAACAATGATAGTTAAATTGAATTTATTTGCTGGTTAATATTGTTCTTATGGCTAGATTTTTTGAGAAGAAATTGTATATATATAATTATTGATTTGTATCATTTTCATCCAAGGTTTAAGGACTACTACATTGTTCATTTCTCTTTATATGAGTGTGTATTATGAAGAGTAACAAAAAAATTGGTGCATCCATGTTTATGTTTTGTATGCATGCTCTTACAGAAGCTTTTGCAATGCACTAGCCTACTCTCTGATGGGCCATTTCACAGTAGGTCTTTTTTCATTGGAATTTGGATACTTGGTCTTCAGAATTCATTCTGATGATAAGTAATTGTTCCACAGAGGACTGTTATGGAAGCTGTGACTGCTATACTTGGAGGTGGATTACGCGTTGGCGTACTTCTTCAAGGAAAGAAGGTTCGGGATGATAATAAAACTTTAGTGCAGACTGGCATTTGTCACAATAATCAAATGGATACCTTGGGTTTTAGCCTAGAGCCTAATTCTTCTCGAAATCCCCCTTCTTTGCACCCTGGAGATTCTCCATTTCTGTTACCCAGTGACACACTGCAGCCTGTACGGAGGTAATTGGAGAGTACTTTCGTATTCTGACATGTTGAAATATTGATCTTCTTTGATGTTAATTTTCTGGGCACATAAGGATCATTTTTTATTGTCTTGGTATCTGCTTCTATTTTTGCCACTGATTGAACACTTTGATGTTGACTTCCCCTAGTTGATAAATGACAACAAATTGAATACTTGACAACTTGCCAAGAATCACTCAGTCATGTTTGTTCACACCCAGGATGCAAAGTTCTATTTTGTGGTGAAATTTGCCCATTTTCTTGCATTAAGAAACTGCTTGGCAGAGCTTGTAATTTTTGCTGTGGATGGCATGAAAGACAGAAAGAACATGTTGAATTTTAGCGAAATATGAATTAATGTTGAGAAAATGAAATCGTGAAGTTAAATGATCATTTTGAATCTTTTTTGAATTCAGAAATTTGTGAATGATGAGATGAGTGTTGTGAATGGTATGCTTGAGCTTTTGCTCTCTGGATCTTACTAATCAAATTTTGGTTCTGATACGTAATTTCTTTTACCAGGTATCCACCTGCTCCAACTGCAGTACATCAGACCACTTGTGCTACTTCTCCTGGGCCTCATGGTACTAATTTAGGGAATTTCATTGAAAGCGACCATGATTCAGCACCCTCTCCTACAGTTATGTCCATTGACAAAGTCACAACAGATTCAAAAGCTCTGGTTCCTGTACCAGAAATGAACATAGAGGCGCTCACGGTGGTTCCCGGGCACCGAAAATCTAAGCGATCTGAGATCGTGCAGCGCCGAATTCGTCGACCTTTCTCTGTCTCTGAAGTTGAAGCATTGGTGCAAGCAGTTGAGAAACTTGGAACTGGAAGGTATATTTATTGTCTTGATGATGTAAAGCTAAATGAACTGGAAAAGCTGTTTGACATATATAAATGTTAGAATATGTAATTACTAATTAGTTATATTTTGATGATTGGTTCAATGAAAAATGTATTTAAATCCAGCTATTGGCCTGCTGGGTGGCCATCTTACAGCAAATTTAAGAACTGAATTTTTTTAATGCAGTTTTTTCTCTTGCCTTTTTATTTGTTTTTATTTGTTTAAAAGATTGAAAATTTTAATGGATTTTTGAATCAACAGATGGCGTGATGTCAAGCTACGTGCTTTTGATAATGCAAAGCATCGAACTTATGTGGATCTGAAGGTGAGTTTGCTCATATTTCACTCTTCCAGCAGATATTATATATTTCATCCAATAAGTTCTCTCTCTCTCTCTCTCTCTCTCTATATATATATATATATATATATATATATATATGTATTTGGGGGGGGGGGGGGGGGGGAGGGGGTTTTTGATTATTGGGGGAGTTGTATTATTAAATAGGTTATTTTTTTAAAATGAAAAAATTGCAAACTTGGTA
>CANUEP010040559.1:0-20497 GCA_947857235.1 Jatropha podagrica | reverse complement strand
GATATGGGCCCAAGAGGTGAATAGTTTTTATTATTAAGACTGAGTCAAAATTGTTGACTCTGATTAAAATATGGATAATGCCATTTTATGGGCTTACTATTCTGTCAGTTAAATGATAACAAAAATGGATTTAGGATAATTTAGGCTTACTACGGGTCTCGGGGGCCTTAAGCTTACCCAGGTCCTAGTGCCGATCCGGCCCACTGTTTCGGGTCGTGACATTTTAGAACTTATGAAATTATTTCATAAATCAATTTTACTAATTCCAATCATATTAGAATTAATAAATAATTCAATTTATTCAATTTATCCCCCAATCAAATTAGAAATAAATTTACAAAATAATTTTATAACAAATTAAACTCTTTTAATTTTATTTTTCTAAAAAATGAAAAAAATATTTTAAATTCAATTTTAGCCACTGGCAACTAATTTGACTGGTCTTTAAAATTCAATTAATTCAAAATTAATTAAAATACCCAATTAAAACTAATTTTAGGACTAAATTGAAATAAATTAAAACCAGATTTGGACCTATTTGCATAAGATAAAACACACAGGGACCAATATGTAACTTGTACAGCTTCTCCTCCGAACTGCAGAAACAGTTTTCGACTGATGACCCTTGCCGCTGCAGCATCAACGCTTCAGCCATGGCCAGGGACTTCGACGACGCTATCTCGGCCTAGAGATCCTCGGTGGTCGGAACACCTCGGTCCTTCTCTCCCTTGCCTGAGACGGCGCTGCTTCGCCGGAAAACTATGTTTTCAATTTTTTTTATCTAAGATCGGAAAACAAAACATGCTGCCGCTGTGCCCTCACCGGAGCACTCGCAAGCAGACGGTCCACGTCCAGACAACCCAGACGCTTCGACTATCGCCGCGGCTCACGGTGGCCAACGGTCCGGCAGTGATGTTCTGCGATAAAAACTTTTCAATTCAAACTTTTTTTTAATTTCATTAAATCAAATTTAATTGAAAGTAAATCTGTGGAAAAATTTGTAAAACACCAGATTTAATTTTGTCTAATATCAAATCTCAGCACATGAATTAATTCAAAATTAATTTCAATAATTAACATATTATTTTTACACATTAAACGTTTAAACGATGACTCTAATACTACTGTTGAATCTCAGTATCAAATATGTATAGCGGAATAATATAATTAAAATAATTAATTATAACAATAGGGATCCATTTAAATAAATAAAATAATAAAAATTATTTAGAAGAATATCTTTTTTTGCAGATTCTTCGAAACTTTGATTTACAGGGTTAGATTGTTGCAAACCATAAGTCGTCCAAACGTCCGGCCTCTAGTACTATCCACACGAATAGACAAACGAAAAACTCTAAAACTACTTTTAGAGAGTCGATGGATTAGAGTGTATGATGGCGCTAGCTATCATAGACTCTCTGTTTTGTATTGTAACTATGAACGACAACCCTTTCATTCTCGCATACAGTTCAACCAGTTTATACTGTTTCTTAAATCTTATACATGAAACCTTAAGTTATAAATAAATAAATTATAATTATTTAATTAAATCTTTTAAATAAATAAATTGTAATTAAATATATATGTGTCTATTTATTTATTTAAATAATTTAATTAAATAAATCATAATACATATATTAATATGATTTTTAATTTAATCAATTATATTTATTATTTAACTATTTAAATAAATAAATTATAATTAAAATATCAGGTTTATTTAATCTAAAATTTATCTTAATAAATTTTAGATATAAATCAATCAAGTCAATACTTAATAATCTAGATAAAATTGTAATCAAATATAAATTACAATTTTATTCTTAACTCTACAAAACTTATTTGTAAACAAGTAATATTTGATTCGATTTCTCATTTTCACTTTCTCATATCCATTCTTATGTGTGTGACCTTCTAGTTCCAAATATGTTGGCAACAAATATTAACTAATTAATATTTGAAAGTCAAGTATATCGTCTAGCAATATGTCAAGACTACCCAAATATTTGAACAGTCAAAGTAGTTTAACTTAACCTTTCGGTGTATGATTTATCAGTGTGATTAATATCCCTTCATCGTTAATATTCTGATTTAGTAATTGGGCATAAAGTGTGTTTGCTAGACTAAATCATGTTAGTTCTCTTAATTTTAGTCATTAATCAATTGAATGAAATTTCAAATCTTATTTGCTAAACTAATTTCATTCCACCTTGCGCAAAGATTTCTTAATCAATACTAGTAGAGAACAATCAGAACATTTTCCCTAATTTACCTAGGGTAATGAATCATCTCTTAATTACACAAGTATCTCTATACAATTCCTACTATGTTCAATTAATCGTTGTTTATTATTCATATAATGAATAATGTGAACGGAGATAGCTTAATAATCTCAAGTCAAAAGATCACTTACACAATAATCATTTGAGTATTCAATAGACACAGGTAACTTTTCATTTGAAATTCTTATGCAGGTCAACTCAATGGACTTATTTAAATAACAAGCACCTACATATTAGTTCTAGATATCATATATATTTCAGCTTATGAGAATAGCTGCTTCCCTGAAAAAAGAATATAATATGTTCCAGTCTCGACAGCTCTAATCATTGTCCAATAATGAGGAGAACATCGAACAAAAATATTTAGAGACATTGTTTTAATGCAAATATAAAACTCATAATTATAACCACATTATATTTTATTTTGCAAAGCAGTATTGTCTCATGAACTTTATTTTTTACTAAGATTTAATCAATAGAATATAAAAGATAAATAAATATCTTTTATTAATAATCAAATATTTATTATATGAAATATTATATTCAAAATATAACTAATCAAATTGGCTATAGAGCATATAACTAACAAATCTACCGCGATTAGTGAGTGATTTGCGATATTGCAACTGATTGGCGTGGTCGCAAAACCGTAACTTACAAAACAACATCGCCTCAATTATTTGCGCAACTGATTTATTAAAAGTTTGTTGGTTGCAAAACTTTAGGGCTTTATAACACATTAGTCGCGATCAGCCCCATCCCCTTTGCTTCTTTTTTCCACCTTTTTTTATTCTCCCTTATGCGGCTGCTGTCTGTTGCCAGCTACTGTGTGATCACCGAAGGTCGTGCCATTGCCGGAGAAGTCATCGTCGTCCACAAGTATATGCTATGCTTCCTTCTTCTTTCTCTTTTCTATTTTGTTTTCTTTTCTTGCATTTTGAGTATTGTTTCGATTTTTTTTCTGTTTTGTTTGCCATTTTGATTACATTTAATTTATCTTTTATTTATTTTTTATTGTTGTAACTTATGATTATGTTTGATTTTTGTATGTTTGTGATTATATTTTACATTTTGCTATAATATTGATATTGATTATAGAGTTATAAGTTAATTTTATTTTTAGTTATATTTTACATATTGATATTGATATTAATATGTAGTTAATAAATTATTCATAAAAATGACATATTTTAGAGTTATAAGTTTCATTGCAAGATAGTAAATAGCATATATAGTTAGTCAATCATTCATAAAAATGACATATTTTTTAGTTATAAGTTCCATTGCAAGTTAGTAAAATGGCATATATAGTTAATAATCACCAAAAAAATAACTTTTGCACAACATAACTTACAAATTAAATATGCTTTGAATAATCACAACATTATTTGAGTTATTGTATCCTTTTTATAAATTGTATGATTTAATTTTTTTGAAAGCTAAATAAATCAATGCATTTACTGTAAAGTTTATGCATTTACTTAGAAATTTATGCATTTGAAATATTTTTATGTTGATTTGTGTTTTCATTTGAGTGAAAATCGCATAAATGATGCGTTTCAATTGGAGGCCTAGTAGTGGCCATTTTGACTTTAAGAATATTATTGGATGATATAGAAGTGTTTATGTTGTGTGTTCTGACTTGAGATTTGATTATTTTATGCTGAAGTGTTGCAAAAATTTTTTTTTTAAAAAACTAAGCCAAAATTGTACGCTTACTGATTTTATAGTAAGTTTACGTATATATATAGTTAACCTTAGTTGCACGTTTAGTGTATTTCTCATCCGTATGGAAGAGAATACTTGAATTGTCTAAGTAGGACAGTTCGAAAATGTCTGTTGGTAGTCAGAGAATGAAATGACAATCTTATACATACGTAATTTTTTGTAACTTCTGTTGTATCTCCTTACTGTGTTCTTCAAATCCTATTGTGGAATTAATCAAGCCATAATGTGCATTTGGAGAACAATGAGGAGATGCTGCTGAAATTTCGGTCGGTGCATAGTGTAAGAAGTTATTTGTATTGACTACTTAACAGAGACATTTTTGAATGTGCTAGGTTCACACCAAAATGTAAATGGAACATGAATTTTGGTCTATTTTAAGGATGATTTAGGACTAATTTAATTACATAATTTACCCTTTATAAACAGAGTGTCAATTATGTAAAAAAGTGCAGACTAATTGAGATTGAATATACAGGAGGTGCGAGGTCAATGGGATATTAAGAAAACAATTCTTACAAAATTGAAATCATTTATATGGTATGCAGTTAGTAATCCCAGTTGAATGGATGGTAGTAAGTTGAGGTGTCCATATAAATCACAAGAATTGTCAAAATATAGCCTTCTTAGATATTAAACAATTAAACTTCATTTTGCAAAAGTGGGTTTGTGGAAAATTAATACGAACGGATACATCATGGTGAACCTCGACTTTCCAGTGGGTTACGCCACTTTGTTTCTGTTTCATCAGAAAGTTAGCTTTTGAAATTTGAGAATTGATGAAATGGTATGGTAATTAATGCAGCTGGAGTAAAATTCCATCAGGACAATATGAAAGAATCGCCAAACTATGTAGCACAACAATTTTTTGATATGCTAAGTGCAGCTAACAGTGAACTATGGCTTGAATGTAAGAATCATTCAGTTCTATCTGTAGTGCCACGATTACTGCATATGAAATCGGAGCACCATTTTTCAGTAAGGTGTTAAGACGATTTTGTGCAGTTACCAAAAGAAACGTTACTTGAAGGCCATTCGATAGTGGATCATTTTTACTGGACAAAAAAATTAATTTGGGGATTAGGACTACCAACAGAAAAGATTGATTTTTGTCGAAATAATTATATGATATGCAGGGTGTTGACTCCGAATTAAGAGTATGCAAGTTTTGTAATCTTCCAAAATATCAAGGGCAGGGTCAACAGGCTGGTAGAATACAAGGAGAGAAGGCTTTCAAGAAGATGTATTATTTCCCTCGTGTTCCTTGCCTTCAAAGGTTATATGCATCTAAAGCGAGAGTTGAATACATGAGATGGCATGTTTTGCATGAATATGTGGATGTTATAATGACTCATCTGTCAGACTCTGAAGCTTGGAAACATTTTGATAAAAATCATCCTTAGTTTGCTGCTGAGATGAGAAGTATGAGATTGGGACTTTATATTAATGGGTTTTAGCCATTCGGCTAGTCAGAACAATAATATTCATCATGACCTATCATTATCACACCATATGAACTACCATCCTCAATGTATATGAAAGACAAATACATATTTTTGTGTGTTATTGTACTTGGACCTAATAATCTGAAATACAAAATTGATGTGTTTCTAGAACCTTTGATTGCCGAATTTAATGATTTATAGGAGCATGGGGTTAAAACGTTTGATATTTCAGAAAATCAGAATTTCATACTGCGAGTCGCTTTGCTTTGGACCATTAGTGATTTTTTAGCATTTGCGATGTATTTAGGTGGAGTACGAAAAGCGAATTGGCTTGTCCTCATTGCATGAAAAACACTAATGCATTTACACTAAAAAATGGAGTAAACAATGTTGGTTTGATTGTCATTGCATATTCTTACCAAAATCTCACTCTTGGAGGTGAAATCGACAATGCTTTAGAAAGAACACGACTATTGCTGATTGCCCTCCACCTGTGAAGTCTGGAGCTGAAATATTATAAGAACTTGAAGATCTGGGGCTTATGAAAACAATAGAGTTAGGTGCAGGAGAGGTGAATGGTAGAATTGGCTAGAATAGCGAATGGAAAAAGCAAAGCATCTTCTAGGATTTGCCATACTGGGGTTCACTTCTTATTTGTTATAATCTTGATGTGATGCACATAGAAAAAAATATGTTTGAAAATTTGTTCAACACTGTCATGAACATTGAGGGGAAATCCAAGAATAATGCCAAAGTGAGAGTAGACATCAAGGAAATTTGTCATTGACTAGAACTTGAGCGATCTGTAGGTACTAGGAAGTTCCCAAAGGCAAGTTATTCTGTAGATAAACTAAAAAGGCAAGTGTTATGTGAGTGGGTTCGATCATTGAGGTTTCTAGATGGATACATATCAAATATGGGTAGATGTGTCAACATGAGGAAATACAAATTATTTGGCATGAAAAGCTATGATTGTCATCTTCTCATGTAAAGATCGATTCCTATGGCATTTTGGGAATTGTTGCCAAGGAAAATTTGGGAAGCAATGATAGAGTTGAGTCTCTTTTTCTAGGAATTGACCACGAATGTTATTCGATGCAATGATATGGACCGATTAGTGCAAGGAATCCCAATAGTGATATGTGTAGATCCTCAATTTTTGTCCCAAAAATAGAATCGATGATAATAACCTCATTTGCTAAAGAAAAGGTTCAAGCATCCAATGAACTTCATCCCAAAGTAATGATCTAAGTTTAAGAAGTATAACCCAAGTACCTTTTTCACATTTTTATTAAAACGGAGTCCACAAGTGCATCTCAGGTTCACTCGAGAGGCATCTCGGTGTCCTACAATACTTCGTACATCACCTAAACCAATTTCATAAAAATCATGTTAGTTCGTTGATTGGCCCAATAATGGTCTTAGCGAGCCCACTTTTGGGGCCCACCAGTGGCATTTTAGAGGGCCTATCAGCAATGATGACATTTTTCGTGATAGAACGAGTTCAGATGTCCGATTGATTCGATTCTTGAACTAGTAATCCTAGGATAAAAAATCGGATCCATTGGATCATTTTCACATTTTCAAGGTTTGCACCGAAATAGGGTCCGAAAATGAGTTTCGGGTTCTCCTAGGATAATTTTTCATGCCCTACATCGATGTACATGCCATTTAAATTAATTTTGTGACTAAGCCCCAAGCTGAATTAGACGATCCTTGGTAATAGAGTTCGGATACTGGTGTTTTACCAAAAAGAAAAATACTTCCATTATATTTTTCTCACATATTAATTTTGGAAAAAAATAATTTGGTCATCTTTAACCACTGCAATTTCTTGTAATTTGTATCATCAATTTAATTTGTTAAAAAATATAAAATTCAATTAAGTTGTAGTTAAAAATATTTAAAATATAAAAAGTAATGTTAACAAGAAAAAGTAATACTCCATATTTAATAAAGTAACGTATTATAGCAAGTGTCATGTTACATGTAAGTTCATAAAGAATTCTATATTGACACATTATTTCCTTATTTCTTTACAAAAGTAAAAACCTTTACAATAATTGCCTTCACTATCATAGATATTATTGACCTCTTCATCAGCATATATAAGTTAATTATTTGCAAATAAGTCCATTGGATCTATTTTTATATCAGTCTCCATTAATCTTGTTTCGATTGTGTTGGTGTTGAAAGGGGAACGTAAAGGTCAAAGCATGATCGATTATTAAAACAATTGAAATAATTTACACAAGGGAGAGATGGAGATAGAGGACTCTTAAAATAAGGACATTTTCATCTTTTTATAGGATATTTAAAAGGAAAGGTAAAAAATTTAGACGGAATGATAGGTTAATTTGACAAAAGTGTATTGAAAAAATGATGATATAATGTTATTTTACAAAATATAAAGATAAAATCTAATATTATTTTTTCTGGGATGCACACCTCAAATTCAATTTATTCATACATTTACAAATAGGAATACCAAAATTAGAAGAAAGGAATTATATTGATAAAGATGCATATATTGTATATCTGAAAAACCAATTTGAATATTATAATACTTGAGAATAACCACTTCATCTATTAATATAATCCAGTTTCTGAAAGAACCAATACAATAAAATATACATAGAATAAAGGATACAAATACAAATTAGAGTGAAGCAATGGAAACAGAAAGAAATGGAAAAAAGTAAAGCATAATCGTTTCATGCATGGGACATGCAACGCTTACCATTTCTTATTATCTTCTCCTTTCCTTTCTCTCCTCAACCCTCTCCTTCAAATCTTCAAAGCTCCAATCTCTTCTCATTCCAGAGCTCCTTACTAATTTTGGTTCATCAATTCCCTCGAATCCTAATATTCCTGTACTACTTAAGCGACGATGTTCCTTCTTTATCTTCTTCGCAATTGGCATAGAACTTTTGCCAATTTTCTCGTAAGTTGGTGACCCCAAGTTTCCTGACCAGCTTCTTTCTACCGGTAAACAACATAGTTTTTTACTAGCTGTTTCTCGATCATACTCCGTACCAGAATTATTTCGATTCAAGTTTTGGCAAGCAAGACAATTAAGACTCATGGTTTAAAGATATCCCAGAAAAATTGACCTCTTCAAGGTCAATGTCTTAGGGCTGGTTGATAAGAGATGAGTCGAGAGGAGGAAGAAAGAAAGCTAATGTTCATGGAAAAATACGAAAGAAGATAAAGGAAAGAAATATAAAGTGATAAGTGAATCAAACTTTCTTTATTTAGACTGGTTGTAGCTATTTTTAATAATACATTCGCAAAGATGGCTAAACCAATTTTCAAATTAGGATTGCCAGCCAATTTGCATTCATTATCAATGGTTTACATCCAACTATTTAATATCCACGTAAAACTGTCTTATTGAATATTAATATATGATGTTATTCGTTCTATAAAAACAATCAAAAATGACTAACAATTTGACCGTTTAGATATTGAAATCTACCAATTATAGTCATAATTGTACTACCTAACTTTATAATAAAAAAATTGAATGAATTTGACTTAATTTATCATTAAAGGATCCCTGAAATTAAATAAATAACGTAGAAAATTAAAAATAGAAATTGCTTTGAAATTGAAAAAAAAAAAAATTATTAAATTAGTATACATCTAATTCTAATGTATAAGCTTTTAATTCCAATTTTTTAATACTTTTTTCACTTAATAAATTAAACCATATATAAAATCAGGTACTTATATTATTAATTATTTTCTTTTTTATTTATATTTATTTTAATTTATTCAATATTTCCCTTGTCATTCTCTCATTTTCTTTCCATTTCATTTAATATAATTTGAAAAATTTTATAATTGAAATACTTGTATTATATTTTTCTCATCCATTAAATTTTTTAAAAATAATTGGGTCATCTTTAACCAATGTAATTAATTTTATAATTTTATAAATCTGAAAAGTACTGTTTGTACCTCTGTCTCTATCCTCAAATTCCACCCCTTCTCTCCCTTCGTATATTTTCTTTTTTTTTTTTTTTTTTTTTTTTTTTTTTTTTTTTTTAATTTTCAGACCGTGATTTCGTCATTGATGTGGTCTACCTGTCTATATATTTAGAAACTGATGGTACATGAACAATCTGATCTTTAGCACTTGTCTATACATTTAATCGTCAAAATAAGAAAACAATACAGACATTTGGAAGAATGTTTGAACTCAACTCACATAGTGGATGATAATGATGTCCAAAGTACTTGTCTAACAATTTTTTTTTTTTTTTGTTAAACCGAATGAAAGTGAATTTAACCTTTAAACGGTAAAAAGGTTAAATTAGTATTGAGTTAATTTAATCCCTTGATCTTAATTGTATTTATAAAGTGAGAATCTTTTATATACATTTATAAAACTACAATTGGGATCGGATTCTATAATTTATTAAAAAATTAATAAAATATGGAAATGAGAAAATTGATACTTGAAGCATATGCTATAGCCTTCTTTACCTTGACCAATGCTTTCTAGTTCATAAATATGCTATAACAGCATACTGTGGCATTTCAACTACGCTAGAGACCAGTAAATTAGGATGACTAATCCTTCCACATCCTATAGCTTATCAGAACCTAAGAAGATCATGTAATCATCAAATAGCAGAACACTCTTTTGGAATTTATAAACACAAGTACACTTAACAGTTTCATACCTCTTCTACAGTTTCACACCTCAGATTCATGTGGGTTGTCACCAGAAGCCACCAATTCTGTTTCCAAGAAAGTGCAATTTGTAACCCCAGAAAAACCATACTCTTTCCTTGCTGTTCCCAACAAACATGGTTTCTCCAATTCCCAAATAACCAAAATTGTTAAGTCACAACCAGCTCTTCCTTTAGCCTTTTTGTGGCCCAAACCTTGTAAACCAGCAATGCTAAAAAAAAAAACAGTTAAATATGACTTAATTTTGATTATTTGGGAATTGGAGGAACCATATTTGTTGAGAAGAGCAAGGCAAGAGTATCGTCTTTCTAGCATAACAAATTGCACTTTCTTGGAAACAAAATTGGCAGCTTCTGGTGACAACCCACATAAATTTATGAGGTGTGAAACTGTAAAACAGGTGGTTTTCTCTCAACTGTCTTTGATTACTAATTGTTGCATAATATTATCTAATGGCAAAGATCTGGTAATAATAACAGGTGCACATTGAAGAAACAACAAACAAGTGTTAAGCCTCTTCAAACTTTGCATGCAGAGAATCCTCCTCCTGGCTAAGTTGATCAACAGCATGCGTTTCTGAGCTTCTGCTGAGCAGGCTGTTTTTGTTTTTCTTCAACATGATGAAGTGTATGAGGAATTGGTGGCCTCACTGCAGCAACAGTTAGTTGCATGGTCCAATCATGACTGCTGATGGTCATGAACCTACAAAGTTTTATTTTCGACTTTAAAAAGTGAGACCACAACGAAAGAAAGATGAATCAATGGAAGAAAGAGGAATCAAGCTAATTTTTTAAGAAGATTAACATGATAAACATGATAACATGACAAGAAGATTATCAGGATAATAGTATATGATTGTCAGGTGAAATGAGAATGCATTCATTTCCATTAAACAAATTGTCAATGCAAAAAATCTGATAGTTTGTGGAAAATACAGGTGAAACTCGACCTGCATTATTGGAAAGACTCTACACAAACAACAAGCCGCAACAAAGAAAATTCCCTGTGGCTATTCTCATAAAGATTGCATATTTTACTTTCATTGTCTATCTTAAGCAATGCCGATTCATGAATCCATCTCTAAGCAATGTGTTAAACTTATACAGGAAGAAGAAAGGAATAAGAAATCTACCTCTTGGCAGCCTCCAACTTAAGAAGAGATTGCATGCCTGTGTGCCAGTAATCTTTCCATCTCTATCTGTGTACATAAAAACTGAGGAAGTAATGAAGTAAAATAAAGTAATATATTGAGGGGAAAAAAAAAAGAGATACACAACAATGAGTTTATCACAATGCTAAGAAACAGAATCATGCAAAGCATCCTACAGAATAAAAACTATAACTGAAAACACAATCAAATGGAACTCACAGAAAATTAAAGTTGAATGAACTGTGTCCGTTTGGTAAATTGCCCAGAGGAAAAACCGTTGGACAGCCATACATTCTATTTCCTCAATTTGATAAATTGTTTATCATGAAATGAACAGCCATATAATTTAGCATAACATTCTGACCAAAAAACAACAATATCTTTAACCAAAAGAACAACCATTATCAATTCTCATGGCCAAAATCATATGCATTTCCCTGATGGTACAATGAAATATTAAGCAAACAACAAAGAATCAAAATATATCCCCAATAAATTTAAAGCAGAATGTAATCTTTTTGATTCTTTATTATCAGCATATGCCTGTTCAAATTTCTATTAAAAGAAAAATGGCCATCTTCATCTAGTTACTTATTTTGCAGAAAGTTTGAGTTTAGTGTATAATTGAGCAGTCACATTTACTAGCAATGATCTAATGAATCCACAACGTGAACTAAAAAAAATCATCATAACTAAATGTTTCTGCATAAAATTCAAAGAACAAGTCATGAGACAAAGCTAAGTTACCTCAATTACTTTATTTTGCAAACAAGATCACATCACAAAAGTATGCAAAGATATAGAAGTAATTTTAAGAAAAGACACATGCTGCTTCTTCAAAGTGTGACGAAGTAAAAAAATAATGAGAAAATTGTTCACTAAAGATACCAAATGGCAAATTTTACCAAACAGGATATCAAAACAGTAGTCTTAGCTAAACCAAAATTATTTTGCTTTAGAAAAACTACCCAAAGAAAAGAAAGCAAAACAAATCAAAACAGTTTTCTAGATGACAAATGTGATTGCTGAGCCAGAAGATCAATAAGGTCATGGAGATAACCAAAAGAAAGCTCACCTAGTAAAATTGGCATCCTTGCATGTAGTCCATATTGTTTACAGCATCAATTCACACCTTTTTATCAGTTCCTCAAGACTTGACTGGATATATTTTGGCATGCTTCAGCAAAAACTGAGGAAAAGTAGACTTGCGGTCAAGTTCATGACTTCTCCACCAACTAGCTATATATTATAGAATAACTTGAGAACACCATCAGCAGCGGCTCCTTCCATTAACAACTGCCTGATAAAATTCCACTTTCACATCCTGTGAATGACCAAGAAATATTTAGGTTAATCACTACAAAAACCCTTTTCTTATGAAAATGATGAGAAACTTAAATGGGAATACTTCAACCCCTAAACAATCAAATCATGGCATTCAAACCGACGCAGTAATAAAAGCACAAAGTCGACAGAACTCCATCAAAGTCCATAAATACCTTAAGACATGGTCTCTTCAATAGTTAATATAGTGGCTAAGCCTACTATCTGTTTGAATTTCTCCTCATATTTTGCTAATGCCTCAGTCTGACATTCAAGTCAATCTAGTTAATCTTAGTGTAGAAAGTTTGAAACGGAAAATTAACTAATGGAGATAACTCATATTCTATTATCAGCCACCCCTTCAGTTACCCCATTAAGTCGATTGTCACAAGGAATTTTGTGTAAAATATGACACAAACGCATGAATAGCAATATAACAACAACAAGTACAAGTAATAAGGCTTAAACAACCTAAGATCAAATAATATATATTAAATATCAAATGAACAAAGATCCAGCACAAACATTTCAATCCAGATACTTATCTGGATCTTTTACCCACAAAATTATGGTATCGTCACAAAAGTTCATTACTACAAGAAGATTTGGAAAAAAAAACAAAAATTCCTGCATCTTAAAACAATAAAAATGATTTTCATCTTCGGATTCAGCTGACCTTTTCCAATTCTTCAACGTTCTATGAAAAAAGAGCTAGAAAAGTCGACACACATAAAAAACTCCTAGAACAGGCACTTTATTTCAACTCAAGATGGAATATCCACATAAATTGATTCATTTCAAGATGTTTAAATAATAGTAGCAATTCTTCTCAAGATAATAACAATAACAGCAATAATAGCAATCGAACACCCTCAAAGAAAAGAACTATGAAAAACAAAGCTTGCACATAAAGAGTGACTTCATTGTTGCAATAGATAATTGCTTGGCTAGAGTCCCCTTGTTGAATTCAATAAGAAAAAATCCTAACATAGTCACCGATTGACGTTCATATACATCCTAGGATCATATACCTGCATTCGTGTCCGCTCATCTGTCGCTGACGTCCATCGTGGAAAACCAATACAGGATTGATTCGTCTCCTTTTGCATCTCTTTCTCGTAACGAATTGACAGTAGCTATTCATAGCATAAGTTCATTGAGATCCATAAATCTGAAAGGTTAAAATCATATATTTATGCGAAATTAAGGAAAAATTGCAGAACCTAACTTTGAATTTGTTGAATTGGACGTGACGAGGCGGCCGTGGACAGCGTAAGTTGACCGCTCACAACCCATTGATTAATTCATTTAAAATTCCCCAAACTTTGCGGGTCGTATCATTTACACTTTAAAATGACATCAACCCTTCGACACTCTAATTAATCTTTGACAGTCCAATTATAGAGTTTTTATCATAATTACACTCCAATTTAAAATTTAACTCTAAAAAAATAATAAGCCAATTAGAATTGGAATCCACTCCTAACGCAAAGTTAGTTTGTAACTCAATTTGGGTTACAAACCAAAATGCACCATTTTAAAAACAAAAGAACCCCAATCCAAATCGAGTAATTCACGATTAACATTGTCTAAAGAACTTGAGTTCCAAAATCCCTATTTTCCCAAATCGCCTTGATTTTCCTTATCTTTCCCAAAATACTACCCACGAAGAAAATCCCTCTCTTTACTATGAATATCGTCGGCTCCATTATATGATTGGATTTGAAGGATACTTTCTCTCTCTTATTTGCGGAAGGAACTGTAGAAAAGACATGGAACCATCGAAGAAGAAGAACTGGTAAGTTGAAATCCCTTCTCTGTCTCTCTTTTTGCATGTGTAGCGAAGAGTTTTGAAAATGTCAGCATCCTTTATAGTGTTACGGTTCTTTTATTGTTTTTATAATTGTGTACTAGGGATAGTGGTGTGTAAACTCAACTTCTTCTTCTCTTTTCTTTGAATTTGAAAATTAAGTCGTACTTAATAGATTTTTACAAGTTGCAAAAGAAATTAGAGCGTTGAGGGTTACATTGCAAATGGAACTTAGCGTAGATGTCAATGAGGAATCAAACAATTCAACAACAAACAACTCATTTGTATTTTGTGGGTGTCATCAGCGAGCTCGTTTATGTACGTCTCGAAGCAGATCAAACCTCGGTAGAAGGTTTTATGGATGTTCAAATTGGAAGGTCAACTTTGAAATTCAGCTTGTTTTTTTACATTACACTTAGCTTGGTTAACTATAAAAATGACTTTAATGTTAATGCAGAACAATGGTGGTTGTAATTTTTTTATTTGATTTGATGCTGAGTATCTTGTAAGGGCAAACTGAGTAATGAATGCACTGTACGAGAGGTTAGAAGCCGTGAAATGTGAGTTACATACAGTGGAGGAGCAAAGAATTGAAATAGAAGGACAACTTAAAGAAAGTTAAATATTTTGAAACAGAAGGAAATGATGAAGCAAATGAAGAATGAATTACAGAAAATTGCAGTTGCAAATGAAAGATTGATATTTATAGTGGTGTTCCTGGGTAGTGCTCTTTGTTTGTGTTTCTTGAGGATTGGGATGTTGTTTTAATTTGCTTCCATGTTAGGTGTTTGTGATTGGGAAGCTTAAGATTTTGCATCCATGTACACCATCTTTATTGTACTTAAAACATGGTGTTGAACTAATAGAAATGAAATGCTTTTTGGCTGAATTTGTTAGTTCATATTTATATAGTTTTGGATAAATAAATATGGTATAACTTCATATATAAACATATGTGCTAGTGTTGAATTAATAGAAATGAATTGTTTGTTGCCTTGATGGGTGTCATTCAGCTTCAGACTCAACTCCATAGCGCTTGCCCAAGCGTTATCTCAAAACTTCCAAGGGATTTTGCTTTGTTGTTGATCTGACTCTACAATGCTTGCCTAAGCACTATCTCAAAACTTCTAGAGGCTTTATTCTTCTTTGGGCTAATCTCTCTTTACACTTGCCCAAGTGCTAGCTAAAAACTTCCAGAAGGCTTTTTGATGACCTAGCTCCAACTTGATTGTTTCATAAAAAACTTCAAGAAATCAATCTCCAAAGCTTCCTTTTCAATGAATCTAGCATAAACTATGGAAAATATGAAAACCAAGTGAAAAATCTTCATTTTAATCAAAAATTACCTATAGACAATAATCAAACTGTTACCAAACCCCTGCAAGTATATTCTCGTTATACCCATGGTCCTAAGTCCAAGTCACCAGTAATTGAGTTGCTAAATTAGTTAGCAGTAGTTGTTCTCTTTCTATTTTGATTCTGTTTCAACATTCCTGCATTATAGGAGGGTATTCCTCCATTTCCCTATTTTCTTGTTGTTAGTAGGAGGTTATTCCTCCATATAGAAGTAGTTCTCCTTGTATGTAGGGAGTAGTTATTTCTGCACTTGTATATATTCAGCAAATCTTATGGAATAAGGAGGAAGGTTAAAACCCAATTTAAGTCTTCTTGACTGAGGTTTCAGGCTCCCTTTAACGAGTTTGACTTTTCTTGCCTTTCACCATAGGTCGCTCAAGGAAACACCCTAACCCAAACACCCAAACTCTAGCCCCTCCTACTACCCATCAACCCATAACTAGATCCGTTAGCCGGGACCATAACAGTTTGGTATCAGAGCCAACAGTTATGGGAGATTCTGTTCAAGACTAGCTGGCTAAGCTCTTTAACTTGTTATTAGCTGAGCAACAATCCAACAAGGAATTGCACGCCAAATTCGATGCTCTAACTCAAGAATGGGAATCCACTAAAAAGGATTTCCAAACCAGTAGCGCTGGAAGTCCAGCAAGCTTACGGAGAGATAAGGGAATTTCGAGTACTGAGAATTCTGAAAAATCTGGAGGAAGCTCATTTGTACCAAAATTCACGAAACTGGATTTTCCCCGCTATGATGGGAAAGATGACCCTTTGGGATGGCTAAGCCGTTGCAAACACTTCTTTCGGCACCAACAAACTCCGGAAGAAGAGATGGTCAGTTTAGCTTCATACCATCTCGAAGGAATTGCCCAACTTCGGTACATGCAGTTGCTGGAGGACATTTTGAATCCCTCTTGGGCTAAGTTTTCTCACCAATGTAACCTCCATTTTGGGCCTCCAATCCGCAGCAACAAACTTGGTGAATTAGCTAAATTGAAGCAAACAAGGTCTGTCGCGGACTACCAGAATTAGTTTGAGGCTCTTGTGTCCTGGGCTGGAACTCTCACTCAACACCAGAAGGTCCAATTATACCTCAGTGGTTTATAAGACTCCACTGCGATTGAAGTGGAGCTTCACCATCCCACCGATTTGGTTAATGCTATGAGCATTTCTCGGCTGTATGAACGCAAACTGTTTCCACGTTCTTCAGCTACGAGAGATACTCGTCGCGCTGCAATTCCACCTGACAACTGCGCCAATCGGATAGTGAGGAGGCTATCCCATGATGAAATGGAGGAGAGGCGAAAGAAAGGACTCTATTTTAATTGTGATGAGCAGTTTGTTCGAGGCCATGAATGTAAGAAATTATTCTGGATTGATTTGGAAGAGACGGAAGATGTAGAGGATTTCACAGCTGATCCAGAAATTTCTTTGAATGCCATTACTAGAATTCAAAATCCTCAATCCATGAGGTTGATAGGCAACTGGATGCTTGGGCAAGTCTTGATCCTCATCGACTCCGGTAGCACTCACAGTTTTGTTTTTGTCGCAAAGGTTGAGGAACTGAATGCTGTGGTAAACAAATGGAATGGTTTAAAGGTACACGTTGCCAATGGCAAGCAACTTATTAGCCTGGGTATTTGTAAGGGAATTCTAGTTCTTCTGAAGTCTAATTCTTTCATGGTTGATTTGTTTGTTTTACCCTTAACCAATTTTGATATGATTTTGGGGGTTAATTGGCTTCGAACCTTGGGACCCATTCTGTGGGATTTCACTGTTATGAGCATGAGCTTTTATCAATAGGACCACTTAGTGACATTGCAGGGTATTACTTCTTCAAGCTCTTCCCACGGTTCAGATCTGAACAACATGCAGATTTCATCTGTCCCAGACATCCAACTCCAAAAATTATTGGCGAAATTTGCTTCCTTATTCAATGCTCCTACTGGGCTGCCCCCTAGCAGATCTTGTGATCATCGTATTCCCCTAATCCCCGGAGCCGGTCCTATGGTAGTTCCACCATACTGTTACCCTCATGGTCAGAAGGACAAGATTGAAAAGTAATGTGCTGCAATGTTACAGCAGGGAATCATCCGTCCCAGCCGTTCCCCATTCTCGTCGCCGGTGATTCTGGTTCCCAAAGCTGATGGTTCCTAGCGCCTTTATGTTGATTACAGAGAATTAAATGCCAAAACCATCAAAGAAAAATTCCCTATTCCGGTTATCGACGAATTATTGGAGGAATTGGGTGGAGCTATGTTCTTCTCAAAGTTAGATCTTCTTTCGGGGTTACTTTCAGGTGGGGATGCATCCTGCTGATATGGAGAAAACAACATTTCGCACTCACCACGGACACTTTGAATTCTTGGTGATGCTGTTTGGATTATCCAACGCTCCCTCAACTTTTTCAAGTCCTAATGAATGAGGTATTCCAACTTTACTTACGGAAATTTGTACTCGTCTTTTTTGACGATATTTTGGTTTTCAGTCAATCTTGGGCAGAACACATCCACCATTTGCGGCTGGTTTTCCAATTGCTGTTACAGAACCAATTGGTCCTCAAACGGTCGAAGTGTGTCTTCGATCAATCTCAGATTTCCTATTTGGGTCATATTATTTCTTCCCAAGGAGTGCAGGTGGATCAGTCCAAAATTGCTGCTGTATTGGAATGGCCAAAGCCCAACACCATTCGTGGGTTGCGTGGATTCTTAGGGCTCACAGGTTATTATCGCAATTTTGTGCAGAATTACGGCATCATTGTCGCCCCCCTCACTACTATGTTGCGTAAAAACAACTTCCACTGGACTAATCATGCTATCGATGCATTCCAGAAGTTAATGGCAGCCTTGACATCCACTCCAATCCTGATTCTACTGAATTTTGATCTAACTTTTGTTATAGAATGTGATGCTTCTAGTACAGGGATTGGAGCAGTCTTGTTACAACACAACCAGCCAGTCCCATATTTCAGCCGTTCCTTGGCAGCTCGTCATCAAAATCTTCCGGCTTATGAGCGAGAATTGATTGGCTTAGTGAAGGCAATAAAGCATTGACATTCCTATCTGTGGGGACGTGAATTTATTGTTCGGACCGATCATTACACATTGAAATATCTACTTGAGCAGCGCCATCTCTCAGCAACTCAACAACATTAGATTAGCAAGCTCTTGGGTTTTTCTTTTACTGTTGAATACAGGACTAGCAAATCTAATGTGGTGGCGGATGCTCTTTCTCGACGGAACGCCGATGATTCAATCCTTATGGCTATTTCCATGCCTCAACTCAGTTTGTTTGATGAAATTCGGAAGGAACATATTGATTCACCAGCAATTCGGCAACAAATCTCTACCATTACCAATGGAGCAGTCGCTTCAAAACGGGATGGGTTACTCTTCTACAATAATAGAGTTTACTTGCCTCCCGATTCCCCAACAATTTAGCTGGTTCTTAGTGCTCTTCACAACCAAAGTCATGAAGGTTACCAGAAGACATTATACAGAATCACTAGAGATTTAATGGTTGTCATTGATCGGTTCTCAAAGTACGGACATTTTCTAGCTCTCACTCACCCGTAGACCGCTGTAAGTGTTGCTCGCACCTTCTTTGACAACATTTTTAAATTACATGGGTTGCCATAAACTATGGTCAGTGACAGGGATGTGACTTTCACAAGTTCTTTTTGGAAAGAAATATTCCGTTTATGTAGGACCCAGCTGTGTTTCAGTTCCTCTTACCATCCACAATCTAACGGACAGACAGAGGTTGTGAATTGTACTGTTGAAATGTATCTCTACTGTTTCACTAGTTCATCGCCATCAAAGTGGATTGATTGGTTGTCCTGGGCCGAATACTGCTACAATACCAGCTACCATACCTCACTTAAATCCACACCTTTTGAGACTGTTTATGGTCGACCACCTCCTCGACTATTATCTTACTTGCATGGCAGTTCTTCAATTGAAGCGGTTGATGCTGTTCTGCAACAAAGGGATGACATGCTGCACCTACTTCGCCAAAATCTATTACAAGCCCAAAATAAGATGAAAGCCACTTATGATCAGTCCCACCGTTCACTGGAATTTAAAGTTGGTGACATGGTTCTGTTGCGTTTAAAGGCGTATAGACAACAGTCAGTTGCAAAAAGAACTAATCACAAGCTGTCTGCTAGGTTTTACGGACCCTATAAACTAGACCTTCCAGCAGAGTCCAAGATCCACCCTGTTTTCCATGTTTCCTATCTCAAACCCTATCATGCCAGTCAGCCTGTCACTCAAACATTACCACCTACCATTCTTGTGGAGGATCCTGTCCATCCTTTAGCTGTTCTGGATCATCGTATCAATGGAGGAATTTCAGAGGTTTTAATTCATTGGAGTCATTCTTCATCAGCAGATGCTTCGTGGGAAGGGGTCCAGCATATAACAGACAAGTTTTCAGACTTCAAGCTTGCGGACAAGCTTCCATTGGGGGCGGGAAGTAATGTTACCAAACCCCTGCAAGTATATTCCCGTTATACCCATGGTCCTATGTCCAAGTCACCAATAATTGAGTTGCTGAATTAGTCAGCAGTAGTTGTTCTCTTTCTGTTTTGATTTTGTTTCAACATTCCTGCATTGTAGGAGGGTATTCCTCCATTTCCCTATTTTCTTGTTGTTAGTGAGAGGTTATTCCTCCATATAGAAGTAATGCTTCTTGTATGTAGGGAGTA
>CANUEP010040544.1:0-11862 GCA_947857235.1 Jatropha podagrica | reverse complement strand
ATTGGGTTTGGGTACACTTTCGCAAGGAAAGGTTTCCCAACCAAAGGAAGAATAAGCTAGATGCACGTGGAGATGGTCCATTCCAAGTCTTAGAGCGCATCAATGACAATGCCTACGAAATAGACTTGCCAGGTGAGTATGGTGTTTCTGCAACTTTTAATGTTAGTGATTTGTCTCCCTTTGACATGAATGCAGATTTGAGGACAAATCTTTTTAAAGAAGGGAGGGATGATACGGATCCACTATCACCAACCACTTATGGAGCTCAAGGGAACAAGGACTGCAACAAAGGCAATCCATTAGCACTTCCTAATGGACCAATTACAAGGAGCCGTGCAAAGAAGTATGGAGCAACCATGTCCTTACACATTCAAGAACAAGTCACACAAGAGCTCCATGACCCTGCTTTCAACAAGTGCTTTGAAGAACTTGAAGAAACACCTAAGTTTCTTACATTAATAGAAGCACATGTTGAGTGGGAACCTAAATTGGACAGCACGCCCGTGCAAGGTGGCACGCCCTAGACTGTGCAAACCCCTGCCTCTCACTAAGTTAGTTAAATATTTTGAGTTTTATGCTTTGTAAATGGGTTGGGCCTCCTATAATTCGACCCCCCCCATGATTATTTTAGCCTTGGTTTGTTTAGATTTAGTCAATCTTTAGTAGATTTGGATTAGATATCCAAATCCTTAACTTGTTAGGATTTTGTTAGTCCTATCCTTAGTTGGTTTAGATTTGCTAAATCCTACTCCTTAGCTAACTCTAAATCCTTTAAGGATTTGGACCTCTTAGATTAGTATAAATAGCTTGCTATATTGTAACTTTAGGAAACAATTATTCAACGAATTAAAAAGAGAGTTTCTTCTCCAACTTCATGCCTTTGGCGTGTTCAGGTTTTTAGAGGGTGTGAGATTGCATTCTTCTAATTGCATCAAGAATCAAGGTAAACTTATCAATTCTTTTGTGGCGTTTATCTTATTCTTCTACTCTATTATTGGTGTTCTTGCTTCTTTACGCTTTGGGTGCCATAGAGGGGAATTTATTTAGATCTTGGATCTCTTCCAAAACTTGTCATAGAGTTCATGGAATATATTTCCATTGATTTCCGCGTCGAAACGTATGTTTGATTTTTGTCCAAATAGGCAGCAAAGAATCAAATTTGATGCCTAATGATGTAACTAGATGCAATATGGCAGATACAAGAATGATATGGCAAGTTGTTAACTGCTATGTAGCCATGATAAATTATATCCACGTGGGGGGTTATATGGACTTGGGGTGAATAAATACATATATGGTGGGAAACTACTAATATAATGTGCGTGAGCAACGTACTAATTTTGATATCACCATATATATGTCTCACTCCTGCACTAACGTACCACGTGATTGAGGAAAACACTAAACGCACATATATCATAACCCCATGGGCATATATGGACAAGTGTCTATATCCCATTAGATAGTTAAGGTATGATACTACAACAACTTGCCATCCCATAGCACCTGTGGGATAGTGATACCCAAAATTAGTATGGGGTATGCCATTGAGGTATCAAATCCCATGTACCTTTGCTTGAGATCCTACAAGGTATATATGGCATAGTTCTTATCCATCATTCAATCACCTTAGTATGTTTAAGTATGATAAATGACATATGCCACCTATGTATGATGTCAAATTAGTGAGTGGATAAAGTTAAGAACTAAATTCATTAAGGATAGTTCTCCTATCCGATATAACAACCTGATATGTCTAATATGATGTCATTGGGGTGATATTATAGTTTCCCACCATGACATCATACATAAGTGATAAACATAAGTAGATGATTTTGTCTATACGTAAGTGGCATAGAAGTGCAGGAGTAAGGTGATAATCCCCTACATAACTCCAATTAAACTAAGTGACATTAGTGACAGAAGTCTGGTTACATTATATCCATATTATGGCTAATTAGACTATTATGTATTATTTATAAACTACACTAATTTCCACACCTATCTATAGGACTTGGCTATTATATCACTTATGTCACCCTTTGTCCCCTCAATCACGTGTATATGTCATTACCTATCCATAATAGTGGTATATTAATCCAACCATATCATATATTATGCCTATCACCTATCCATGATGTTTATTCACTCCATGCTATATATCACTATCTCGTGTATCATCTAACCACATGATACATTATATCCACGTGGGGGGGACTTGGGGTGATGATATATGGTGGGAAACCAGTAATATAATGTCCATGAGCAACATACTAATTTTGAAAAGGTATATATCATATGGTTGGCATGATATAATGCACATATATGGTATAGCTAATGGTGGATTATCCATGAGTATGATTAATACCATTAATATCGGACAAGAGTGGGGTAGAGTTAAGCTAGGATCAGTGATCCTATATAAGATGTCATTTTAATATCCTTGGCCATAGAATGGTATGGCAAGTTGTTAATTGCAATGTAGCCATGCTATTACAGATGTGGCATATAGGAGTGGGGGGGGATGTGTTATCCCACTTCTAGTTATACATACTAAATATCATATCCATATAATCATTCTATGGCCAAGGCTATTATAATGACATCTAATATAGGATCACTGATCCCAGCTTAACTCTACCCCACTCCTGTCCAATATTAATGGTATTAATCATATCAATTGGCAAGTATGATATTATAAATGTAATCTACCCCAAGTCATATATTACCCCGTTTGGTACTAATAGCCAATTAGACTATTATGGATAGGTAATCTACCATATACTATATCATATCCTATGTTTATAGACTTCTATAATGGATTGAGTATGATTAATACCATATAATATCACCCCATAATGTTATACCATATATCACTAGGGTAAGAACTATAATATCACCCAAAGTCCATATATACCTGTGTCTGATATTATATTACACGGGGTGATATATGCCACTAATTCTGTACTAACGTACCATATGATGGGTGATATATATCAAACATATGATATCAAACTAGTAATATGATATAAAAACATCTAATAATATGCCACGTAGATAAATATAATAACCAAACTATGATATGCCACGTGGGGATAGTGATTAGATGGTGATACTATATATGGTTGGAATGGTATATATAGCATAGTTCTTACCCCAATCAAATTAGTATGTTGCTCATGAACATTATATTACTAGTTCTTATCCCAATCAAAATTAGTATGTTGCTCATGGACATTATATTACTAGTTTCCCACCATATATGTATTTATTCACTCCAAGTCCATATAATTCCTCACGTCCATATAACCCCCCACGTGGATATAATGTATCATGGCTATACTGCAGTTAACTTGCCATACCATGTATGTACTTAATATAATTTATAATGATTTTAGTTCTTCTCCTATCAAAATCATTATAGGATCTTATATGGTACACGTATATACCCCCATAGGCAGATTCATATATGGATTATCCTTATCCACTCACTAATTTGACATCATACATAAGTGACATATGTCATTTATCATACTAACTGAAGGAATTGGAGAAGTTAAAAGGGAAATTGGATGATTCTTTAAATCTTGAGAAAGAGGCCATTGCCAATGCTTCATTTGTTTAGGATGAACTTGCCAAAATTGAGGAAGAACTAGCCAGGTTAACTTCAAAGAAGAAAGTACTTGAGTCCTTCTTAGAAGGTATGAAGAGCGATGTCTTGGAGAAACAGAGCATGGTTTCTCAAGCTTGTGAGGAAATATCCAAAGTTGAAGCTATACCAGTTCACAGTGAAGAAGATAAGCAATCTCTCTCTAAGTTGCAAACGCTTCTTTCTGATAAGCGCACTAAGTTGGAGCAGCTTGAATGGAATCCATAGAGGCTCTTTTTTTTAGACTTTGCTTAGTTCTCTTTGTTTGAATGTAATCAAATTCCTTCATTATTAATAACATTTTATTTCATTAATTACTCATCACACTTATTCTTTTTGCTCAATTTTGATTTGTTTTTTTGCCACTGTACTTAGCAAAATATTAAGTTGCCTACGTACCTTTTTTTTCGAAGGATCAAGTCATAACATAGTTCAATTACAAAAGAGAGTTTTTTTATGTGACTGAACTTAGTGTAATACTAAGTTGCCTAGGTACCTCCTTTTTTTTTTTTTTGAAGGATCAAGTCAGAACGTAGTTTAATTACAAGAAATTTTTTTTTTTTTTTTGCTTTTTTTATTAGCTATTCACAGATTTAGCTCATGCGAGCCAGGAGCGCTGTTGAGCTTCTAGGCATAGTATCTTTTCAAAAAGTTGCCATTGATGGGCCCGATCTGCACTCCATCTTAATCAACTGCAATTCAAACTAAGACTTCTCCATCTTTCAATGTAATCAATCACAGATTCCTCCTTCCACTGGCGAGTAGCTGTTAGCTTAATCATGCTAACTATACGTTTGGTGTTAAAAAAGCGATTGAGGAACTCCCACTCCAGTTGTTTCCACAAAGTGGGCGACATGCTGTCTTGGATTTCCCTTTCCATCAAACTATTGAAACTTGGGAGGCTGGTAATTTGATGGCATTCTCATCATGTTGATCAGCTCCTTCAGTTGAACAGTCGAGATTGAACCGTTAGTAGCAAGTTTGGCACTCCTTTCTACTGTCTCCTTGGATGGCGTCTCTTTTGGTGGTGGGATGAACCCCTTTGATGTAGACTCATCCTTTTCGAACATTTGACTCTTTCAAGTCACGCTATCCAACCTATTCATGCAATAGGCAATTTGGTTGTCTTTCTTCTAAAGAGCATGATTGAGAGCTTCCAGTTGCAACTTTAGAGCATCCAATTCTTCTGCTGATGTAGTTCCAGTCATCATAATAGACATGACATTAGAAGAGTTTGCTGCTGAAGCAATCGATTGATTTTGGGAAGCACCTTTCTCAGCTGACTCCACCCAAACTAGCAAAGCAATAATAGAGGGGTCGTCTTTGCATAAATTGCTGCAATAGACTTCATCTTTGTGTTTGCATCAGGACTCGAATTGGCAGTAGATTCGGCATTAGAGGACACTTGAAGTGCCAGTTTGTGCGACCTTCGAAGTGACAATGATCTTTCTTAGTGCCATTAAATCTTTCAGCTGATTATTTTGAAACTCTGAGAATTGCAAAGCAAAGAGATGAGAGGTAGAGAGGTCCCATTAGGCGTGCTAGAAATCTGTAGAAGTAAAATTTGTTCTTGAAATTAAGAAGAAAAAAATTACAAAATACAAATTATATTTGTGATGTAGTGGATACAATCTCTAGTGAAATCTTTGATTATAAAGAAGATTATCCTCTAATTCTTCTCTTTGTCGGGAGCGCGATTCATGGGTCAAAAGACTTGATCTTGAACACGATTCAACAGCCTTAAAGACTTGACGTTGAATTGACAAAGAGTGAGTGTTTGTCGATTCAAGGGTCGTGGAGACTTGATCTTGAATTCACGTTGAACTTTAATTCTTTGGACTTGAGAGAGAACTTTTGAGTCTTGAGTTCGACAGAGCTTCGAGGCTTCTTTTTTATCTTTTTCTCTACGAGTCTCTGTGTATGTATCTCTCTATCCCCCCATATGTGAAGAGAGGCCTCCTATTTATAGAGATTTGAGGGAGTCCCCCTATAATCTTATTGGCCCACTTAGCAAGCCCTCATTGGTTGCTGTTGTGTCACCTAATTCATGTGGAAGCCTAACTTATTAGCTAAGATTTAATTTAATTGGTCCACTTGGCTAATTTTTATTGGACTTTACTACATTATTTATGTATCCAGGAAATGATATTTTAACAACCATTTAAATATTTCGATGGTTTATTAAAATAAACTATCTAATTTAACTAACCAGTAATTTAATTGGCTAATCAAAATAATTAAGTTAATAATTAAATTAACTTAAATAATATTTAGGTGTCTACAATCACCATATATGTCTCACTCCTGCACTAACGTAACACATGATTGAGGAAAACACTAACCACATGTATATCATACCCCCATGTATAGCACATTATATCATTATCCCGTGTACCTTTGTCCCCACAATATTTTTAATGTAATCTATAATACCAATAGCCAATTAGACTACTATGGAATCGTAATCTACCATATACTACATCATATCCTATGTTTATAGACTTCTATGGTGATTGAGTATGATTAATACCATATAATATCGGACAGAAGTGGGATAGAATTAAGCTGGGATCAGTGATCCTATATTAGATGAAATTATAATAGCCTTGGCCATTGAATGGTATGGCAAGTTGTTGACTGCAGTGTAACCATGATACAGTATATCCACGTGGGGGGTTATATGGACTTGGTGTGAATAAATACATATATAGTGGGAAACTAGTAATATAATGTCAATGAGTAACATACTAATTTTGATTGGGGTAAGAACTATGTTATATATACCTTGCTGATTTTGTCACTCTGTGTCAAACTAATAGGCATATATATGGTTGGAATGAATTTGATATCACCATATATGTCTCGCTCCTGCACTAACGTACCACATGATTGAGGAAACTTACACCAACCACACGTATATCATACCCCCATGTATAGCATAATATATCACTATCCTGTGTACCTTTCTCCCCACAATGTATTTAATATAATCTGTAACGATTATATGGATTATCCTTATCCACTCACTAATTTGACATCATACATAACTGACACATGTCATTTATCATACTAATAGCCAATTAGACTATGATGGATAAGTAATCTACCATATACTACATCATATCCTATGTTTATAGACTTTTATGGTAGGGTATGATTAATGTAACAATCCGTCTATCGTAGTCTTTTGCAGTGTCGGTAATAGTGATTTACCGATTTGTGAATAGTACCATCAGTCCAGGACTTGGTATTATTTCGGTTTGAAAAAATTACTATGAGTGTCTAATATATTAATTAATATTTTTGGAGCATGTTTGCATGGTTTAGGCGAGTAGGGAATATTTCATAAATATTTTTGGAGAATTACGGCAACTAATGAATATTATTTTTAGTGTGGTATATTAGGAATAAATGAGGAATTATTTTTGTGGAGTTAATTTAATTAATTTGTGGAGTTAAATAATATTTAGAAGAGAATTGTTTGAGGAATATTTAGAGCCATTGGATGACATTACTTAGGACTTGATCATGACCCTTGATTTAGCATAAAATTTGGAAGCAAAGTTTGACTTTGCTACTTAAGTTACTACCATCATCAACACTTTGTCTCTCCTCTCATCTTCTTCTTCCACGCCATCTTCATCTTCATTTTCCTCCCCCATTTCTTTCATTTTTCTACCATAAATCACCACTAAACAACCTAATTAAACCATAGAATAGTGATTAACTCTTAAGAACTAAGTAGTAGGAGTTAAAATTTGGAGTTCCTAAGCTAGAGAATTGAAGTTGCCATTGAAGAGGTGAGTTGTAATTTTTGAGTTTTGTCACTTTTTGAGTAGAATTCTAAGATTAGACATGAAATTAATGCATTAAGTCATGCTCCTTTCTTTTCTAATGTTAATTTTTTATTTTGATAGGATTTTCTTCTATTTTGAAGAGGTTGGAGAACCATCCTCAAAGGGGAAAGAGAAGGCCAAGGAGTAAAGTTTTCTAAGCTTGCTTAAGCTTAATTGAGAGGTTAGTGCACTACTACTTCATTTCCTCTGTCATTTTCTTTAAGTTGTAATTTTTTAGGTTTTGATTGATTTTAGGGAATTTGGTGAAATGTGTTAGGGAATGGGTAATTGAATGTGTTAATATGATTTTCCATGACTCTTAAGCATGGAAGAATTGTTGGAAGGGAAAGAAAACATTCCTTTCCCCTTTAACTAAGAGTGGCCAAACCACTCATGGTGAAGGACACTTTGTGTCCTTTGATTTTTATGCTTAATTTGAACTTAGTTGAGCTTGTTAGTAAGTAAATTGGTGATGCTTAAAACCATTTTCTTGTATTTTAATGTTTAAAAGTTTTTTCCAAAACATAAAGAAGGTTTGAAAGTGAAAAGATAAGTTTTTAAGACTAAATGGATTAAGTAATGGTTTTTAATGTTTTATTTAAGTGTTTTTGGTTTGAAATATGGTGTTTTATGAAAGGTAATTCTTTTCCCTATTGGTAACCTAAAGAGGCCGAACCTTAGTAAGGTTAAGGGCCATTGTGTTTCTTTGATTTTCAAGCTTCATTTTAATTTAAATGAGCTTATTAATAAGTAATTTGGAGATGGTTTAAAGCTTCAATGTGGATTTCAATGTGTAAGTGTTCAAAGAAATGGAATTAATGATTTTAAAGAGTGATTTTAAGTTGATAATTAGTATTTTAAAGAAGGCATTATGAAAGAAAGGCCTTTGCTTGAAACATGAATTGATTTTGATGTATGTTATAAGCTGTAAATTAAGTGATTTTGAAATAATGAGTGTTAATTATAGAATGTTTTTGAATAAGGAATGGTGAATAGGTGGACGTGCTTATTATCTGTGGTAGTACTTGCATAGGCCACGGTGGTGCTTTTATCGGCCACGATTGTGTGATTGGTGGGTGGTGCTTTCATAGGCCACAGTGGTGCTTCCACAGGCCACGATTGTGTGATTGGTGGGTGGCGCTTTCAGAGGTCATGATTGAATCTGCTTATATTCATTCAGTATTAGTATGAGCATTAAAAAAAAGGGTGGGATTTTATTTTATTGTAAAGAAATCGAAAACATGTTGGTGTATATGATATTTCTTATTTATTTTGAGTTTGGTATAATTTTTTTTAAGGTGTGAATTTCTTAACTGATTTTTCAAATATTTGAATTTAACTAGTACGTTTTCGGTGTTTAATATATATATATATATATATATATATATATATATATATATATATATATATTTGAAATTGAGTATTTTGAAACATATTCGAGATTTGTTACCCTGGTATTTCTTGGTTATTTTAATTTGTAATTATTTAGCACCACTGAGTCTTCCACTCAGCGCGTTGATTTTTATCACGCGCAGGTTGTGAGCTGTGGATGCTACATGAAGACCAAAGAGGTAGCATCAGAGTAACTTTTAGGTAGGATATGTATATTAATATAAATTCTGGCATGTATAGACTTATAGTAACAATGTTGGAGTTGTAAATATTGACACTGTAAACAATGAGATTGATGGTTATATAAGTAACATTATTTGATTATATGTATGGTGTATGAATGATGATGTATATTTTTGGTATGAATGGTGGAATATTATGTGGGTACTTAATTGAATTAATGCAATCTTTTAGAAGTGCTTGTGACTTGTTATGCTGATTTGGATGTTAATATTGGAAGTGTATTTTATTTTTCCTATGTGGCAAGTCAATTTTTAGGGGAAACTCTTGCGAATTTTTTGTAGGAATTTCCTTAAACTTTAAAAAAAATATTACTTGCCCTATGAAAACTTAACCACTTCTAATATGTCGTTTAGATTATTTAGTAGGATAAGATGGTGTTCGGGCATCGAATGAGGCATCCACTATCTGGTTCTCTGGGATAGGGCGGCGGGTGTTACAATTAATACCATTAATATCGGACGGGAGTGGGGTAGAGTTAAGCTGGGATCAGTGATCCTATATTAGATGTCATTGTAATAGCCTTGGCCATAGAATGGTATGGCAAGTTATTAACTATATAGTGTAGCCATGATAAATTATATCTACGTGGGGTGTTATGTGGACTTATGATGAACGAATTCGTATATCGTGGGAAACTAGTAATATAATGTCCATGAGCAACATATGAATTTTGATTGGGGTAAGAACTATGCTATATATACCTTGCTAATTCTGTCACCCTGTGTCATACCAATGGGCATATATATGACTGAAATGAATTTGATATCACCATATATGTCTCACTCCTACACCAACGTACCACGTGATTGGGGAAAACACTAACCACACGTATATCATACCCCATGTATAGCATATTATATCACTATCCCTTGTCCCCATAATGTATTTAATGTAATCTATAATGATGGGATGGATTATCCTTATCCACTCACTAATTTGACATCATACATAAGTGACATATGTCATTTATCATACTAATAGCCAATTAGACTACTATGGAATGGTAATCTACCATATACTACATATCCTATGTTTATAGACTTCTATGGTGATTGAGTATGATTCATACCATATAATATCAAACAGGAGTGGGGTAGAGTTAAGCTGGGATCAGTGATCCTATATTAGATGTCATTGTAATAGCCTTGGCCATAGAATGGTATGACAAGTTGTTAAATTGCAGTGTTGCCATGATACACGATATCCATGTGGGGGGTTATATGGACTTGAGGTGAATAAATACATATATGATGGAAAACTAGTAATATAATGTCCATGACCAACATACTAATTTTGATTGGGATAAGAACTATGCTATATATACCTTGCTGATTCTATCATCCTGTGTCATACCAATGGGCATATATATGGTTGGAAAGAATTTGTTATCACCATATAAGTCTAACTCATGCACTAACGTACCATATGATTGAGGAAAACACCAACCACACGTATATCATACGCCCATATATAGCATAATTTATCACTATCCCATGTACCTTTGTCCCCTATTTAATGTAATCTATAACAATTATATGGATTATCTTTATCCACTCACTAATTTGACATCATACATAAATGGCATATGTCACCCTGTGTCAGAAGTAGATTACTTATTCATAATAGTCTAATTGGCTATTAGTATGTTAAATGACATATGCCACTTATATATGATGTCAAATTAGTGAGTAGATAAGGATAATCCATATAATCGTTATAGATTACATTAAATACATTGTGGGGACAAAGCTATACATAATGAGTGATACCAATGGGCAAAGGTACACAGGATAGTGAAAAGAACTATCCTTATATGGATACATCGTACATAATTGCATATGTCATGTACTATAATAGTCCATATAACCACACGTACATGTATGACATATATGGTGATAGATAATGGACGTTCTAGTATATGGTAGGTTACCTATCCATAATAGCCTAATTGGCTATTAGTATGATATATGGCATATGCCACTTATGTATGATGTCAAATTAATGACTGGATAAGCATATTATATCATGATACTATACTACATCATATATTCCAAGGTAATCTATCCATATAGCATATAATGTATCATGGCTACACTGTAGTTAATGACTTGCCACACCATTCTATGACCAAGGCTATTACAATGACATCAAATATAGGATCATCGATCCTAGCTTATCTCTACCCCACTTCTATCCGATATTATATGGTATTAATCATACTCAATCACCATAGAAGTCCATAAACATAGGATATGATGTAGTATATGGTAGATTTCCTATCCATAATAGTCTAATTAGCTATTAGTATGAAAAATGACATATATCACTTATGTATGATGTCAAAAGGTATAATGTGTCATTGATATGGCCTTGGCCATAGAATGGTTTTATGGATTTGGGGAGATAAATGTACTAATTTATACCTATATGTAGTTAAACTAATGTGTCATGAACTATAATCACTAATTTGATTGGGGTACGTTAGTGAGGAGAATTATAAACACGTATATGCCCATTGGCCAAGGCTATCAAAGGTATAGACTTCCATGGCATATGTCATCCCCTGACTATCACTAACCACATGTATATCATACTGACGCAGAACCCAATGGAAATATATTCCATGAACTCTATGACAAGTTTTGGAAGAGATCCAAGATCTAAATAAATTCCCCTCTATGGCATCCAAAGCTTAAAGAAGCAAGAACACCAATAATAGAGTAGAAGAATAAGATAAACGCC
>CANUEP010040525.1:0-28964 GCA_947857235.1 Jatropha podagrica | reverse complement strand
GAAGTAGAGATAGATTCAGTTATCTTCTAGACCATATTGCTCACCATATAATGTATTTTCTCTCCATAGCTGATTTCTATAAACTCTACTTAGCATTCAAAATATGCAGAGAATTATGCCTATCATCTCCCTCCTTAACCTATGATGCATTCCCAATGATGCATTCTTGATTCCATTTAAATGGATTAGAAGAGGTCAATAGGTTGCATTGTCTCGAATAGGAAATTAGTTGACTAAGTTTCTGTCTTGATCTGGTAAATGAAAGACTATATTTTTCTCTTTTTTCGGTTTTTAAAAGTTAAGAAATTGCATTCAGATATTCTTATTATTGAGTTTCTATATGCTATAATTGAAGCGATTTGGAGGCAACCACTGCATGTTATAAAAGGTTATCTCTTCAATAATCTCTGTTTTTCTTTACATCTGTTAATTGCCTCATTTACAATATTTATACTGTTTCAGGTGTCCAGCTATGTCACCTAACTTTGAAATTGCAAAGAATAGCATGGCGATTGCTTTGACTGATTTAGGAATAAAGGTGGCTTTTCCATCCTATTGCTTACTATTTCAACTTTTGCAAAGTTCCATTATATCTTAGTTTAAATTCCTTTATTGTTTTTAGAATCTTTGTTTAGAACATTTTCTTTTACTTATTGGCTTTGTTCGTGAGGTACTTGAGCTTGTTGGTCGAATACCTATTTTTCTAATACTTGTCAGGAATTTCCAGTGTTTCATAGTTTGTGTACGTTTTTTTAACAGTGAGGCCTACGAATGTTTTCTTGTCTAGCTGAGGAAGAAGTTCGATCTCATGCTTCATTAGTATCAACAACCATCAACTTTTCAGGAAGTTATCGTATGGGCATGATGGCGATCGCCTGAAGAAGTTGATATTTGTTGCACATTGCAATGGAAGAGTCCCAACAGGCGATGGCCTTGGCAGGATTGTATTTGTATTTAGATCAAGGAAGAATTGTTATCCTGCATTTTAAAACAAGATAGGTTATGCTAAGCCATTGCTTAGATAGCCTAAAACATGTTCTAAAAGCTACTTAGCAGGTCATATTTGGTATAAAATTTGGAAAGGAATGCAATTTTAAAGTTGTAATTTTTAATTTGTTTCGCAAGGAATCCAATTCATTCTGATATTTTTTTTTAAATAATTTAAATTTATATTGAAATGATATATTTTTAAACATAATTTTTAATATAACCAATAAATTCTATTTATTTATTTAAAAAACAAATTTAGAATAGAATGTTTTTAACTTAAACATCCAGAGAAATTAAACACTGTCAAAGGTAAACATTTGCAAGCATGACAATGTTTAAATTTTTCTTGCAGAGAGAAAAAACCATAATGGTATTGAAGGAAAGTTCACTACCAGGGACTTACCCTTTTTTCTTTCATACCAAACTTAATATGCAAAAGGAAGCCTTATATTTGTAGTGTTGCTTTGATTTCCTACTGAGTAGGAATGAATTTTATGTAGTTGCTCTCAAATTTCCAAGATACCTCAAGCAAGACAAAAGACATAAACTTACTTTTACATGAGACTCAAAACCAATAATATTGACAATAGACCTCAAGCAAAATAAATTTTAGCCAACCTCATTCCATACAACCAGATAAAATGGCAGAACTGCTCCTATGCAATTTTTCCTAGGAAAACCTACCCTTTTATTGATGAAATGCTCAAGAAGTAAAGCCTGTGTTTTTCAGGTGGGAGTAGAAGGTCAAATGACAGAGTGAAATTCATACTTGTACAAACAAATCATGTTTCTATATTTAGATAATCTTAGTTTAAAATGGAAAAGAGACTAATGCTGTAGTTATTGGCTACTGACTAAGATCACTAAAAAATAGAATTTTGATATTAAATAATGTCTAAAGCAAAGATCTACAAGGAAATTTGAAATTTTCTTTATTACTAGTAGAGTTAACTTATTTCCAAGACTTGAAATCAGGAAAAAATATTGAGAAATTGGTGTTTTGTGCTTAGATTAATAGTTGTTTTTTATCATTTCCAAAATGCAGAATCTAACGCACTGATATAACCTTGTATGTTTTTCTTTTATAACCTTAGTAGCTTACTATACAACTTCTTGATTGCAAATCTTGAGTTCCTTAAGAAAAGAAGTTTGCATAATTAAAATTCAAATCTTTTCAAAATTGCTGGAACATTAGATGAGTGAAAGAGAATGAAATTATTCAAAATCTAACAAAATGATGAAAGTATAATCATGTAGTGAAGATGAAAGCTGAGTAGATCCACCAAGAGAAGATGTTGTTATGCACAAAGAAGCTCCAGACGGAGGTTTACACAATTGTATCCGGGGAAATAGAAATCATTGATTCTAATATTGAAAAAGAGAGTAGTTGGGACTTTGCATTCTATGGACATGCTTGGAGAAGTTGATGCACATTTTTACAGGTTTTAAAGCTTTACATCTCAAGCATAAACACTTTCACAACTCATGAGACTCAAAACAAGTGTTTTAATAAAAAGTATGCAGACTAAACTAGAAGATTAAGTTGCTACAATAAAGAATTTTCTGCATGTAAATTTAAATTCAATTTATAGAACTATCTTCTGAGGTTCAATTTTAATATTTTGTGTGGTAGTATCACAAAAAGCTTGAAGATTTGAAGATTGCAGAATTTCTGGATGGGGGTGGTGAAGAAGATGATCCAAATACCAAAACATTCAAAGCAACATTTTCACATGAACTCACCTACTGATTAATTGAAATCAAACTCTCAATCCAACTGAATTTTGCATTGAATGTTATTGATTCTCCGAACAAAAAGGATGTCGATTGTGTTATCCAAAGAATTAATAACTTGCAACTTGTGATTTTTGGCCGTTGAATGAGAACGTTAGACGTTCAATTTTTCTCTCTTTTAAAAAATAAAATAAAAAAAGAATCGGTCACCCAAACCTATTACATCAAGTGCCTTCCTTTTACACATGGAGCATGCCTATTATTTCACTACCAATACAGAAACTAACTTATCTGTATATGGTAGTAAAAGCCTAATGATCAATGCATTTGTTTTAGTTTAAATCCATTTGAAAAGTCTATCAATACACGTGGTTGTCACATGTCAATGATCAATTTAGAAATATTATTATTTGTACTCAACATATGAAACAAGAAGCAGAAGCAGAAGCAATTTTTAGATTTTATATAATTTAACTTTCAAGTAAAGGAGAATCAAACTAAACTGAACAAAGAATCACAACGCAATTTGTCAATTTTGAAACATCCTCCTCCAACTCAATTGCCTGTGTGTCTGTGCTTGTAATTCTTGAATCCTCATTGGAAAGACTTGACATGCATTGATGAATGCTAAAATATCATGTCAAAAACACTACTCAGCATGTCCCATTTATCCTGTATATTGCCTACATGTTGATCTTTCTGAACGTGTTTACGTAAGTATAACTGGAAAATGCAACAAAAAGCTTGCGGAACCTGCAGGATTTGTTAAAAACAGAGCAGAGAAGTCAACTATGTGTGATTCCGTGTTCTTTTTTCAATTAAATCAAAAGAAATGAGGAGGTGAAATATATCTAAGCAGCACAGATGCTGAAACGCATATCTGCAAATGAGTCGATTCAATCGCAACTCAGCCTGACAATTAGCCTCTCCCTCTTACTTCATAGTAATTAGAATAAGCAAACGTACCAAACCCATTGGCTTGAATGTTCTGCCATTGCATGGAAGCTCTTATGAGGATGCTCATTTACTAAGCAGTGCATCTCCTTTTTGCTATATTTCGAAGCTGATAACATGGACAACCAAACATCAAGCGGGCCACTATACTTGCGCAGAATATTGGTACTGACCTGAAAACAATCAGTAAAGAATCAATGCAGCATTTTCAGAAGTGCAAATGAATAATCTGATCATTCATGTGGCGCAAGAAAAACTAAAAGGGGTGAATCAAAAAAATTTCCAAACACATTCTCAATATAGGCAGCAAGTGGAAGGATTTTACAATAATCAAGATGTTTATGAGAACTGATCAAAACCATCCAACCAAAAATGAAATTATTGATTTTTAACATGAAGTATTTGTTTTTGTTTACAAGTTTGATCCAAACAAAAACATAAATCTCAGATTGAACCTTTGAAGCTCAAACATAATTATTGGTTAGTAATTCTAGATGGTCCATGTTTCTTATCTTTGCTATCTGCTATCTAGAATGTATCCTCTCTTGCTTTAGCTTCTCCACTTACCAACTTTGACTTCTCTTTTTTTATTTTTTTCTTGTTTCATGGTTTTTGCAAGTTTTCTAAGTGGAAGAGTTGCTTGTGGAGAGTTTGAGTGTGGAAGGGTGAAAGAGGAAGAATGCTTGACAAGCTTTTGTCCTTTTCCTTCCTTGCCAGCCTAAATATTTGAAGTGATATTCTATGTACTCTCTTGATTTGCCATCACATATATTTTCTCTAAATTTTTGCTAACATTCAGCCAACAAACCAATCTGAAATATTAGACCTGAAGTAGAATTCAAGGAGAGGCAGGAATACTAATGCAATCAAGGTAGCTTGGCCAAAGCAAATAACTAATACTTGAGTCTATTGCTTCTTTGTCTCTCTCCAAGCTTTTAAGCTAATAATTCAACTGATCAAAGTAAGTCCAACAGTTAATGTCGTAAGATATGTAGTTTGCATTACTCATGATGGGGTGGATAAAGGTTAGATTTTCCCTTTAAATTCGTTTAGAAATCTTGCTTCAATTGAAGATTTAGATAATTATGGGGAAATGATGATCTTACAAAAGTAATTTATCATTTTCACTTGAAAATTACCAATCTAACACTGTTGGACTAGTTAAAAAATCGACAAGAAGCCTGACCCTGCCAATCCAAGAACAGCCCTTACACTAATTCATCATCTTGCACAAAAGTTTAATAAGAAAATACAAGATCTTCAAGTGAACGGAAGATGAAGCAGGTTATGAAAGAGAAACAGATATAAAGTCACATGCATGCATGTGTGTTGCATATGCTACACTAAAGAATTTCTAACCACGAAAATAGCTCCGGTACACATATAAGCAAACCGCATAACTAGACTCCACATCATCTTGCACAAAAGTTAATAAGAAAATATAAGATCTTCAAGTGAACGGAAGATGAAGCAGGTTATGAAAGAGAAACAGATATAAAGTCACATGCATGCATGTGTGTTGCATATGCTACACTAAAGAATTTCTAACCACAAAAATAGCTCCGGTACACATAAGCAAACCGCATAACTAGACTCCAAAACGTACTTTGAATGTAACGCCTTGATTTTGGGATAACTCGAAAGATTTCGTAAAATACTTTTAAGTTTGATTTCTTCCTAATTATTAAAAAAATTAAAATTGATTTGATTGGATATTGTTAATAACTGTTAGCAATTGATTATTAACACATAAATTAAAATATAAATATTAGTATTACTTAGTTGATGAATTAAGTACTTCTAAAAAATTATTAACGATTAATTTTGAATATGTATCAATTGATGCCAAAATAAGAGTTTTTCAATAATTACTTTTATTATTAATATAATAGGGTATAATTGTTACAATACAAATTTATGAAGCTTATATATTATTAGTTGTTTAATAAAATAAATGAAGACAAATAAATGAAAGAGGAAATAAAACAAGAATAAGAAAATAAGGGGTGAATAACAATACTACTACTACTACTATTAATAATAATAATAATAATAATAAAAAGAAAGAAACCTCTCTCTCGTTCACCTCCTTCCCCGACATATCCTCTTCCTTGGCCCCGCTCAATTTCCGATCACTGGCCTTCAGAGCAACGAAAGAGGGCTTCGAATCAAAGAACTCGACGAGAGGACAAGGTGGTTGTTCTTAATTTGTGTTATTGGAGCCTAGGTCAAACGGAAACTCAACTGGAACTCGAACAGTGTCGTGCGATGAAGTTTTTGACGATCCATGCCGTTTCCGGTGAGCTCTGCCCAAGGAGAAGGCGCCGATCGACTTGTCTTCTCCTGTGAACACTTTTCCTTCGACGATTGTGGCTATGGAGCGCTGATGATGAAACCGCCATTAATAGTAGAGCTAGAGGACTATCAAGCCATTTTCGGCAAACTAAGACAATGTCTCCACAAATTGACTCCGAATTTGAGATCCTTGTTGAGTTTCAAGCCTGATGATGTGAGGATTGCCAATTTTGGGCTGAAAAATTTTTTCGGCCACCATGCACAATGACGACTGCGGCAGTCCGATGATGGACCGGCGGCAGTCTAACGAGACACCCAGGAGGCAGAATGTTGCATTTCACACACTGAATCCAAGTCCCAAGTCCGATTTTCAATCGGTATACTTTAAGATTCAGTTATTAAATTTTAATGCAATTGTGAATAAAAAATTATTTGATTGAATTATTTAAGTTGACTTGATTATAAATAGTGAATTAAATGAAAGAAAATCTGAATTGAATTTTCAATTAATTAATGAAGTTAACCAAATTTATGAAAATTTGTTAATTTAAAATGACAACAATTGGTTAGCTATGAAAATTCAAAATGGAACCAGTTAATGAACAAATATGTGTAGAACTAAATTACTGACATTGTAATTAGGAAACATTGAATATGGAGGATGGAAAAATATTGTGACATAGCTAACCAATTGTGAAACATAAATCTTAGGCAGATTAATCTTAGGCAGATGGATAGGCTGTATTATTATTGTGAAACATAAATCTTATGCAGATTTATGTTTCACAATAAATTACTAACTGGAATTGCCCGATGGATAGGCTGTATTATTATTGTGAAACATAAATCTTAGGCAGATTAAGGTACAAATAAAACACTGCCAAAATTATAACAGAAAAAGAAAATAATTAATTATTATGAACAACAAATTGTATTATTCAACAAGGAAGCAAAATGATGAAGGAATAAATTGGTTATGTAGTAATCAAAATTGATTTGTTTTTGGTAAAATTCAATTAGTTGAAAAAAAAAATAAGAGTTCAACTTTTAAGTGATTTAAGGATATGATTTCAAAACTTTATTATATCAGTTAGTAAAATAAATAAAGAGTAGTCTCTTAAATAAAAATTAAAGTTAGCCAAATAATTTATAAAGTTTAAGTTATTAAGGGATATAAAATGATCAAATGATTTTTATAAATATCATTTTAAATGAAATCCAAGAGGCTAAATACTAAATTAGTTTGAAATGTGAAATAAGTACATATATATAGACATTTATTTATATTTGATTTTAGTAAATGAGGTAAGTGCTTGTTTTTAAATGGAATTTAAAAAGATTAATTATCAAAATGGTTGAAAAGTAAAATAAGATTCTTAAAGAGGACCAAATTTAGTTAAATGGTTTTAATAAATGGATTTAAACAAATCAATAGTTCATTTGACTATTAAAGTAAATTAATGGAAGATTTAAACTGATTGATAGGTAAGATTATAAATTATAACATTTAATGAGAATAGAGAACAAGAGCAAACTAAAACTACAAAGTAAATGTAAATTATAATTAAGAATAACAAGAATTCTAATATCACTAAAGAGTAGAAATAGGAATTAAAATAGATTATGTAATTGTTTATAGGTTGGGATAAGTCACATAAGTGGTTTAAAAGTCAGTAACTAGAGAGGAAAGGTTAAGAGAATTTTTCACTCCCAGTTAAGGGAATTTTTCACTTTAGGTTAGTGCAGTATTAACTTTCTATTATAATTAAAGTTAAATATATTTTTAATTTCATAAATATTTTATGAAATGATTTATTTCTTTAAAGGAGTTATTGAATATCATTTTAGAGATTTTAAAGAAAGAGACGTGATTTTATATGAGATGATTTTTGTATGTTTTCTTTGATTTGATTCAAAATCTATTCATATGAAAAAGTGAATGTTGACCACTTATATCTGTTGTTTGAACGGTAACTTGAATTGAATGTTTTTAGAAGTGCTTGTGAAATGAAATGTTGTTCAATGTGATGTTATTTAAATATTTTGATACTTAATTGATATGAATATCATTATTAAATGATATATGATTTATATTTTATAATATTTATAAGCAAAATAAGAAAAGAACAAGTTATCTATGAAATATCCTGAATAAATAAAAATGATAAGTTTTTAGGCTCGATTATATTTAGTGTGAATCTGTTGTATGATCTAATTTATTTTGTAAGATGATCATGCTCAGATTTGATGTCATTCTGATATGATATAAGCTATTATCATATGCTAGACTCTGGATGCCTTTTATTTGAGCGGACGTGCTCTATCTGTTTCTGTTAGGCTCTAAATGCCCTTATGATTTTTGTTGGCAAATAAATGCCATTATATATAAATTTGGACTCTGGATGCCTCCATGATTATCTGTATAAATTTGAATTCTGAATTGCCCATCTGATTCTATTGGCATATAAGGCATCTCTGTATCTGAAATCTCATATGCTTCATTTTATCCTAAGTGTATCCGAGCTCCTTAAAAAAGATATGTTCTTAAGGAAATTAAGATAATAAATTGTATTATATGATTTTAATTTATTATATATTCTTAATTTAAAAGAACATGTGATATTGATAATTAGTGAATTTATAATATATTAATTTGAATATTAGATATGAAATGTTTAGAATATTCAATTAAAAATAAATATTTAATGTAATGATAAAAATAATTATTAATGTTTTATATATAAATTTTTATAATAGAGGAATCCCCTTCATGATTTATGTTTCTAAAATTATTATTTGATTTAAATTATAAATAGCATCACTAAGCCTGATACTCAGTACGATGAGTTTCCTCACCCGCAAGTTGGAGATAGTAAATACTGAGATGATCCAGTATTCCAGCATCAAAGAAGGAGAATGTTTTTCAGACATTAAAGTATAAATTAAAGATTTAGCATGTATAAATATTATTTATTGAGGGTGTAAGTAGTGGTATGGGAGTTAAAATTTAATATTAAACTTATTTTGGATTTTAATTGATAGACTATTTTATAATTTAAATTGATTATTTAATTTTTATTATTATTGAACGTTCCACGGAGGAACTAATGTTTTAATTCAGACATTCTTTTACAAATGTTGCTTTATAGATATATGCAGAGAAATTTTATTCTACAGGAATTTACCTTTTTATTTGATATTATTAGAAACTTATTTACATGAATTATAAAATTATTAAGTTATTTCAAAAAATTTTCTGAAATTATTAAATCTTCCACAGACATTCTAATGTAACAAAGAAATATTAAGAAAATATAAAAAATTTATCCTCTTCTTAAGCTTGTTATGTCCTTAATTAATTATCATATTAAATTATTAAGCAAATTAACATACGTCTCTAGCACAGAATGTGACATTCATTATCTAATCCTATAGGACTGGATAAAGAGTGTTACATTGGATGAAAGGAAAAAAAAGCTCGAAAGTGAGAATCACTTACAAGTTCCCAGGCTTCAATGCTTCGTGAATTTTCATGTACCAGTTTTCTGCTTATACAACAAAGAATTGAAAAGGAAAAGATCCAATAAATCCCAGTCCAAATTTGCAAAGCCACCAAAAGATATAATAACAGGTCAAAAAGGGGGATCAATGATCCTATCAGAAGGGCCATTCACAAGAATAATACGGGGTAGCAATTTTGGGACACCACTCTACTACTTCCACTTGTTAATTTACTATTGAACTCGAAATCAATGCTGCCATCATGTTCTAGTTAATTTTAAAATAACACCCTATCCCCTCTATTTCCCACAGTGCAAAAATAAATAAATATATGATAACACCATATTTTTCTACCAACATTTTGAGTGATTGAAGAGCTTTCTATCAAATGATAAAAAAAGAGGTTCATATTTGGTATAAGGTGCCTAAATGTGAAGTTTAGGAAATGAAGTATCAAAGCCTTTTATTTGGGTTAATTCTTGCCTGATTCTTCAAAATTCCCCACTACATTAGAGAGAGAGAGAAAGAGAGAGAGAGATTGAGTGTTCTTCACTACAGTTGTACAAAGTTTTATAGTACTCATTGATACAAGTTCTTTGAAGGCACATACGGAACTTTAGATCTCTTTGAGAGTCTGAGACATATAAGAGAAATGCAGTCATCATAAAAATTGAATAAAATTGTGGAAGCGTCAAACTTCCTCCAATATTAATGAAAAGATGCAGTATAAATGCAAACTACTAGTCCACTAAAATTAAAATTTCAGAAACCAAGTTTTCAGCAGATGGCACAAGCTATTTTCAGTTTCTGTTCAATTCAAACAAGCAGCAATAACACAAGCTGCTTTGATAATCGGCACTCATAACAAAAGATTAAAGGATGACCTAGTACATAAAGCATCCCACATTTGCAGGTCTTGGTGTACGTAGCTTTCCCCCTACTTTTGTAGAGAGACTGTTTCCATAGCTCGAACCCAACACCTCCAGGTCACAAGTGAACTAACTATACTGTTATACTAAAGCCACCCTCACCCATACAAAACATTAATGGAACAAACCACAGGACACCAAAAAGGATGGACTAGCAATAATCCAAAGCATTCTCACTCAATAATCACTGTTGTGTATGACATGCAAACTATTGCTTTTAAAGGGAACTTGACTCCTCTTCTTTTAAAAGAGCAATATGTACCGCTTGACAGAACAACAGAACAATCTATGCCCTCCAATGTCTCCTTTGCTTATAAGAAAGCAATCAAAGCAGGTTGGATTAACAAGAACGGGCAAAATCTAGGAAGATCTATCTAAAAGGGCTTCCAGATGGTTCGAAGTAAGGGTTAGGGAATCTGAAAAATGAAGATGTAAATGGTATGTGCTCGTAACAAATTAGAATCAGCATGATAAATGTTAACAGTAATTATAGTTGCATACAAACAGTAAAAGAACATGATAATTTTTTTTAGCATAAGAAGTTGCTCAAATGCAGTAATTAACTTACCGTACCCCATAGTGCACATCACGGTGATTACAATGACCTGAAACGCCGTAATTATCGAAGGTAACAATCTGTAAGAAAGTAATTGAGAATGATCACAATTAACATGAGTATGTGACCTTAAAAGGAAGTCATGATATCCAGGATATTTTCGGCTCCTTAACATGTATGAATTCAGAGAGCACGTCATAACAACTGGACAGTCTAAGCATCACAAAAGAACAGCTCAAATTAAAAATAGGAACCAAAACACTTGCCACATCAATGCCATGACTAGATACTTCCTCTTCAATGATCTTTGCCAAGAGTTTATGGTCCCAAACTTGGTCAAAACCATCCTAAATCATGATAATGTATCAAATTAAAGATGCCTTAATATAAATTTCAATTAAAACTATACTGCATGAGTTTTCCAAAAAGCTGAAAGTTGAACCTGTAAATCTGAATGATCCAAAACCTTCACCTTTTGAAGTGGAACCTGAGTATGCAGAATCATGGGTTATTGACTGGAAAAAAAGACACAGTTAAATAGCTTTGATTTTGTAGTTCTTACGTCATATTCTGTTTGTTTCTAAGGCTTTAAATCAGTTATATATTCGACTGGTTGACAAATATGTACAAGAATGAATTTATAACTCAAGTTCCATATTATAGTATGCTGATCTTGAAAATCACCTTGAGGACCACACAAGCTTTGTACAGTTCGTGTTTTCTAACATTTCCTATACCATCTGCATTTCCTGTGTAACAAAGGAGGCAACACTAATTGACGATAAATTTAGCGATAAGTGACTGAAGTTCCTGGGCCATATCCAGTGTACATCAGCATATGTGCACAGATAGGAAAGTGAATAAAACAAGAGGTAGACCAAGAATTTCACGGAAAAAACCAAAAGACTATTGAAAGTGCTTCAGCAGCATACTTTGATACCTATGCGCATGCACTGATCATCTCCACCTACTAACCTAATCAGCTTAAGCAATACAGGTAGCAGCCAAAGATGCTGATAATTCCAAGTTTCCTACAATTATATGAAATCTTCGTACAAAAGACCACCTGCCCTGATTTGGGAGGTTTATTTGATTTTCAAGAGCATTCTGGATGCAATTGGTTTCATGGAAACCATTTCCCTTTCGATTTGGAACACAGCTACAAGTATGGACAAGCAACTACTTGATAATCATAACAGAGAAGGAGTAGCAACTCAATTAAACTGCGGCTTTTATCATATAAACAAAAATGCATGTTTCTCAATGCAAAGGTTTGTTGAGACCAAATTAAAAAATAATGTCTTTGTGTGTTTATGTGTGTGTGATGGAATGAATTACCTATTGACAAGCACAGAATGTGAAGATTGTGCTCTCTTGAAATCAGATGATTTATTGTTGGAGAAAAGAACCTGCAAAAGTAATATAAGGTTACAAGATGACATAAAATACATAAGAAATTCACACAGAAAAACACATAAAATTTGACAATACTACAATGAGAAATTGATCTGCAACAACTCTGTAAATAAACAAATCCATTATGGTTTCCATGCTATGAACATGTAATAAACAACAAGCAACACCATTGCAAAGAGAGCCAATTGCAACGGCATAATCAAAGCTCAAAAGCATACATGGACTCATCGTCAGGGTGAGCAACAACCAGCAGGACATTTTTCTTGCCAAGATCTCCACCTGATTTGAATGACAAAAAGGGTGTGGATTGTGAAAATTTTAACTGAAATGTGTTCGATGAAAGTAATAAAACAATGGTTATACAAAACATTCACCATTGCTCAAAAACGATGTCTTGGAAGGTAAGATTGATGTATATAGAATTTTGCATAAAGAAGCAATCCAAAGCACAAGTAGTGACAAGATGATCAATAGCCAGCCCATCTAACAAGCACCTGCATGAAACAAAGGTCATTGTTTTAACTTTTATTTATCCCTTTAATTGAAGGGCCAAAATAAAGAGGAAAAAGAAGACCTCAACTCGAGAATTGTACCCCAAATATTTATGCTTATAAATACCTACCACACAAAAATATGCTAAATTTTGCATGTTATTCAATTACCCTAAACTTTTAAATATTTTTCAGCATTCAATGCAACGATAACAAGTTCAATTTTCCACTATAAAAACAATCCATTCATACCCATTTTATTTCACAAACCTAATAAATATATGAAAATTCATTATAAATATCAAATAAGAAGCCGACCATAATAATAAAATAAAATTTCTAGCACATTACAATGATTTCATATTGTCTAAATACAGTTGAAGTCACTCAAACATAAACCGCTGATTGCTTGAGTGCTTTCAACTTCCTTTTCTGCTTACCCAAGACATAAAATAGTAACAAAGTATTACATTTCTAATTTTTATTCATTTTCCTCCTTTCATTAAGACTGCCATGATGACGCAGGCAAGAAACTTAGCGCCACAAACATAGTTGCATAAATTATATAAATAGAGCACAGGTGTTCTAAACGTAAGACCACGAGCAAAAAAATCATGCTTACTGATGCATAAAGAGAAATGGTGCTGCAAATCATGAATTCATTTTCCCGGAATATTTCTGGTGGGTTTATTGCAGCTATGAGAGTTGCACATGCAAGAAGAATATCTACTATCATTAAATAGCTATGTGCCTTTACTAAAAAGTTGTGTTGGTCTTCCACATACCTAACCCATTTATTTGCCTTATTATCTTGAATTGCCATTAGTATTGACTTGGTTTTGAAATCTTATGTCTGGTCTTTTTAAGTCCTTAGCTAAGCCACCTGCTTCCACTTTCAATTCAGGTACTAAAAGCAAGTACTTTATAGTCAGCAAATCTTAATTGATAAATGATCAATTGTATATATGTATAGTAGTAATCAATGAGTGTTACCTACCAGTTGCAAATGCTTAAGTTAGGTCTGATATAAATGAATTCCATAAAATTTTTGGAAATTCATTTGGAATTCCATGTTTTTAAGTTTGACAATTGGCATAAATGGCAATGTTTATCTCACTCTTAAAAGCTAAATTTTATAAATTTCAACATAACTACACCAGACACTATGTGTAAAATGAATTCTATAGTCCAAATTCATTTATGCTTAACAAGGGCAACACAGTAATGAGTCGAGCTCTTAACGAGCTATGAACTCAATTGAACAAATATTCTAATCAAATGATCTTGTTTGTTTAACTTACTGTAAAATTAACTAAATCTTTTGTTAGTTCATGTGAATAGACCCTTCAAAGAGAAAAATCAAAATCATTTATAGAGCCTTGCAAGAATACATTGCTTTGTGAGCAACAGAAGTCAGCTTGAACAAGCCACAAAGACTGTTGCAGAGATTGCTGGTAGTTGATGAGGTAGCTGCTGGTTAACAAGATCCGATGGCTGCTTGTGGGATTCTATTCAATCTTTCTTTCAATGAAAGGCAAGAAGAAGAAAAGGAAGACAGAGGCGCATTTTCGAATTAGAAGACACAAACGAAACACTAGAAAGCAAAACCAATAAAAAATCAATGGAACCCTAACTAGTAGTTTGGGACAGAGAGGAGAGAAGAGAAGAGAACAGAGAGCTAAATGAGAAGAGACAAAACAAACTTATATAGCTGGCTAGACTTGTGCATGCAGGAAACATATCTGTTCTATTTTTTCCACGGAAGCTAACGTTGGTTACAACTAATTCAATGAATTACAATCAATATCCAAAAAAAGCATATTATTTTCACAATCTATAACTACACTTTATTCTTAACAAGAGCACAATGCGTTTATTTCATTTTTTAACTACTAATGAATCAACCCATGTAATTTTTGTACAAAAATTCTAAGAACCAATAATCTCAAAACAAAGTGTTTTTCCTCACATTTCTCTTGGTATTACCTACCAAACAAAGGAAAAAAATTATTCTAAAGAAAACGAAAAACAAGACACAAAAACCAACCAAGCAAATTAATCCTATTAAGTAGAAGCTTCCACAGGCAAAGAAAAATCAACGAACCTAACTTCAAAATTTCATTTCATTTCTTGTATTTTCCCAGCTAGCAAACTAACAAACAGAGCGAAAAGAAAAGAGAAAAGAAAAGGTACCGAGGATGTTAAACCATGTAAAATATGCAAAAATGGCCTGAGCCCGTTATTTTGCGAGGTTGAGGTAGCATTCTTATATTGGTGTTATCTCGACTCCCATTAATTAGGCAACCTGTCGTTTCTATGCAAATGGTATGTTTGATCTCATCCGACGAATGGTTAATGATATTGAATGCTAATTTGAAAAGAGTGCACCTAGGAGTAAAATTGTGTAGAAGAAAATTACAATTTCTGTTTGGTTGCTAGGAAGCTGCAACAAAAAGAAGGACGTGGCGGAAACTGAAGAATAGAATTCTTAAAAATTGGATACCTATTCTTACTAACCATGGCGGCTTGCCATCAAATGATCTAAAGAATAGGAAATCCTACTACTATACTACTAGTCGTTAAACTAATTCCACTACTAGTCCACGGTGGCCGACTCAGAACCCCACAAAATTTATGTTTTAGGTTGCAAAATTTAACGTGGAATCCATTTCCTCGATCAATGTTATCATCCCCAATCTAATCCTTCCCAAAACCCAAATTTATCAAATTAAACCTAGATTTTGATAACTCTTCAACACTCAGTCAAAACCCAATTTCATGCGACAAATGGTAAATAGAAGCAATAATTATCGATTCCCGACCTACTATGCAAAGGAGCACCGCTAGAAAGAGTTGGAGAGGAGCTGAGTTCTGCCTTTCTCTCTCTTCGCGCGATTTCCAAGCCAAGGAACGCAAGAAAACATGCGTATTCGATCGATGGGACAGAATGGAGATTCTGTCTCGTCGCTCAGTTGCCGGCAAGGTAAGTGGCCGAAGACTGCTGTGGCACGGTGACGCTGAGAGCGATCAAAGATCGCTTGAATAGAGGGGATGAGGCGATGGTTTTCGGCCCGATTCAACCCTTATTTTATAACTTAGGTGATATCGGTCTGATTCAAAATCAGGTTCTAGGTTTGTGTTGATCCTTTCCGGTTTGATTTGGTCTGATCTTGGTTTCCTTAATTACTGTAGACTTTTCTTTGGGTTGGGTTTGGTTTAAAGTTCACATGGGCCACCTTAGTGGGTTTTAGCTTGGGCTTGACCCAATAACTTTATATTTGTTAAAGATTTATTTGGTGACCTTCCTACCATGAAATTTTATTTTGATTTATTTTTAAAACTTGAAACTTTCAAATTTAATAAACCGTGATGTTTCATAAATAGTGTAAAATTTTAAAAATTAAGGTCTTTATTAGTGTAAGTTGTCAAACTATAATGATTATATGGTAATTATTTTTAGGGCTACTTTTAACATTTCACCTGTCACTTACGGAAAAAGCTAACTATTATACTTTGCAGTGTCATAGAATTAATTTATGGGTGTTAAAATAGGTTATGATATCTGAACATCATTTGTCTAACATGCAAAATAAATTAGTTAAAATTGACATTAAATGAGTTCGTATCATAAACGGATTACTATTTATAACATGAATATAAATGTGTCGTGTCATAGGTTGACACACGGTTAGACAAGTAAACGTTTGAAAATTTATTTTTAAATATGATTCGAATTAAGTAGGTTGAAATGATAAACAAATTAAGTGAGTCATATACAGATCAACACGACCATCTTTAACTTATTTATAATATTAGGCTGGTTACACAGATCATATACGGGTCAATACGATCCACTTAATCTATTTATAATATTATGTAGGTTATACATGTTGTTTTCATGTCATCTGCTTAATTTTTATATCGTGTTCGTGTTGAAAAATTTGACACGATTATCAATCGGATCGTATTCATGTTGATCTTAATTGTGTCACGTGTTAGGTGAATTCGTATCGAACCCGACACTCCTACGTGTTTTCACACTTCTAAATTATAATGTAAGGACAGTACAGTATAATATAAAAAACTAAAATTCTTACTAATATATTTGAGTAAAATTTAGGGACTACATAGTAATTATCCCAACTAAAATTGAGGTCCTTAAATTAGGGGGGACACAAGTTCAAATTCTACCAATAAAAAAATAAATAAAATTGCAAGTGTGAAAGTCTTGATTATCAACCAAATATGGGAAATGGAGTGTCATTTTAACTCCATTCAAACACAATTCTTTTATTAAACATGCTAATTAGCCAAGATGTACAAGAAACCATAGAAACCAAATGCCTTAATTTTGTTTTGCAACGGCCCTAAATGTATCCATTTCTAACAAAATATAATAAAGTAGTGACCCTTAGGGCCTTATCTCAAAGATTTTGATAGTGATTGAAGAGCTGCTACAGAAATCAATAAGGGCACACAATACAAAGGTTGGCAAAATACTTAAGAGTTAGCTACAATTATGAACAATGTATTAATGCAAGTGCCCTTTTTTTTTTTTTTTTTCAAAGAAGCTAGGACAGCTAAAAACATATTTCATCAAGACACTTCAATTGAATTTAGTTAGAACTACTGCGATTGATTTTATGTAAAATGACATTACTACCCATAAATTTTTAGGGTATAGTCTAATATATCAAAGGGCAAGTATGGTTATTCATGGACAAAATTTTGTTACCCTCAAGTGTATAACATTCTTAATACAGACTGGATTGCAACAGTTAGGATGTTCATAATTTTACCCAAAAACAGCTTAGCTCTCTCAACATTGTTGGTGACTTGAAGAAGAGGTAAAAAGGCCAAAAGTGAATACTACTATTTACCAAATCATAGCTAACAAAAGTCTCATCTAGAAACATTATCTCTATACTAATATAGCTTCAAGTGAGGTGGTAACCAACTGTAGGACACTTGACCTACTCCATTAAAGTAATATTGTACCTTAATCTGAACAGTGCCTAAATTTGAATATGATATATTATAGACCTAATGGAAAAAGAAAATTGCCTAAATTTCAATGGTCTTTTCAATTTTATAATGAATTTTAGTTTTGGTAATTGTATGTATCAATTTTCTAATTTCTGTAATTCTATCCCTAATTCAATTTAATTTGAATTTTTGCTAAACTATCAAATTGAAGCAAAAAAAATAAATTTGACAAATTAAGAGATTTTTACTTGTTTCGTTCCATTAAATTTAATAATTTTTTACTTCTTATAAGAATTAAGAAAAATGATTAAATCACTTTAATTCTAAAAACTAAAAATAAGGAATAATAACTAAATTACCCTTTAACTAATGCTCATTTAATTGAAATAAAGTTTAGTGTATATATTTAAAGAAAGGCACAATTGGAATAAAATAATTAATGCTATTTTAATTTTCTAATAGTGTCATCTAAATGGGATAAAAAAAAAGGTTAAACACTACTAAATTTAATGGAACCGATCAAATCTAAAACCTTGTGATAAAATTAAATTTTATTTTATTCTTAATTAAGCAAATTAGTCGTAGTTTTCTTACTCAGGCGAGCTGAAACCAATACATTCCACCCCTATATAATATATTCTACCAGTGATCAGAACTCTTCAAATTGTTAACTTACACTATAAATTCCAGTTCGAAGTTGCGTTCAAATCCCAATTTGCCACATAACTACCTGCATACTTCTACTCTTTCATACAAGCACAAATCAATCTTAGAAAAAGAAGTTGAAAATTATGGACTTGTCAAGTTCTCTGGCGTGTACCTTTGTTCTTATTGCTCTGCTACTCCATGTGGCCAATGCACAGCCTCTAGTTCCTGCAATGTTCATATTTGGAGACTCTGTTGTTGATGCAGGCAATAACAACCACCTCTACACCATTGTAAAGGCAAATTTCCCTCCTTATGGTAGAGACTTTATCAATCACAAACCAACTGGCAGATTCTGCAATGGAAAACTTGCCTCCGACTTCACAGGTACTTCAAAATTCCATACATAATTCTTAAATATTTATATTTTCACACGCACGCACACTTTCACAAATTGGGGAGCCTCCTGCATTAGGGATATCCATTTCACACATTTGAACTGAACATAAAAAATGAATCATTTTCACTATTGGGCTAATAGTCCTGGAATCGAGATTCTGCCTTATAATACAAGAGATCAAGGGATCCAAACAATGTCAACTCCAATATTATAAATGCCTTTGAGGTACCCCAAAAAAAAAAGAATAAATAATCTTTTCTTATATTAGTATATTGTTTATTAATTTTTGTTCTTTGTTTGCTTAAAAATAAACAGCTGAGAACATAGGCTTCACTTCTTATCCACCAGCCTACCTTAGCAAAGAGGCTCAAGGCACAAACCTCTTAATTGGGGCCAACTTTGCTTCTGCTGCTTCTGGTTTCTATGACCCTACAGCTAAGCTATATGTAATCCCACTAAAATGCAAAACGAACAGTTTATTCTTTTTCCTTAAAACTATTGATATGAGTTCTGAGTTTTTGGTGGTGTAGCATGCAATCCCATTGAGCAAGCAGCTAGAGTACTACAAGGATTACCAGAAGAAGATAGTGGGAATTGCAGGGAAATCTAATGCTTCATCAATTATATCTGGTTCTGTCTATCTTGTTAGTTCTGGAGCTAGTGACTTTGTTCAAAATTATTACATCAATCCTCTTCTCTACAAGGAGTATACACCTGATCAATTCTCCGACATTCTCATGCAATCCTATGCAAATTTTATTCAGGTCTCTCCTCAACATAAATGACTTTCCTAAACTTTACTTGTATCCTGCTAAATGCTAATTATGAGGCACAAACACCAACACGGGACGACATAGATACACTAATATGACTACTCTTATACAAATTAACATAGACTTAATATTGTGTATCATGTAAAAGGTGTCTGAGATGACAGCACAAATGTTCATTTAAAACTGAAGTATTTGTGTTTCATAGATGATACATACAGCATTATCTGAAGTTAATGCTTATTAAATTCACATTTACGTACAGGATTTATACAAGCTAGGTGCTAGAAAAATTGGAGTAACATCATTGCCACCCTTGGGATGCTTGCCAGCAGCTATTACTATATTTGGCTCTGACAGTAATGAATGTGTGGCTAAGTTAAACAAGGACGCAAAAGCCTTCAATAACAAGCTGAATTCCACATCTCAGAGTCTGCAAAAAAAACTTTCAGGCCTAAATTTACTCGTTTTGGACATCTACCAACCTCTATACGATCTTGTTACAAAACCTGCTGATAATGGTAGAAATAAATCCTCACGACACTCTAAACAAGTCCTATATATGAATAAAATTAATTCCTATATATGAATAAAATTAATTTTAACTACATCTTTTAAATCTCATTCATTTCATTTGGTAATTCAGGATTTGCGGAGACAAGAAAGGCTTGCTGTGGAACAGGATTGTTAGAAACATCAATATTATGCAATTCCAAGTCAGCGGGAACTTGTGCAAATGCATCTGAGTATGTTTTCTGGGATGGTTTTCATCCTTCAGAGGCTGCAAATAAAATCTTGTCAGATGATTTGCTTACAAATGGCATCTCCCTCATCTTCTAATAATTGGTTACAATCTTTCTTTTAGCGGGGATTGTTAATGTTGTTTGGGAGTCTACCTATATATAGTAATCGAATTGCGTACAACTTGGAATTTTCAAAAAATTTCATTTTAATTCCACCATGTAGCTTTCTCTTATGCAAGATTCTATGTAACAAGGACTATGAATAAAATAAGACATTTTGCATGTGAAGTTGTTTCAGATTTTCAATCCAATGCAGCGTATGAAAAAAGAAGTATGTAAGTTATTAAGCAAGTAATTTTAGCTATTGCATGCTTTATCATATAGGTATCTATTTGTTCAAAACAGAACTTACCATCTTCTCTGCAATCTCACTTCTCAAACATACAGTTGACAGTTCTATATCTGAGCTCCCCTTCCAATATGTAGAGTGATAATTTAATTTCAGCGTTCAAATGGCTTAACATTCTTAGTTGAATTAATAGACAAGAAATGCACAAATGAATATAACAATTTTTATGGTGGAAAATGTTGTCTATATCACTTATATTTATTCTACTTTGCACCTGCAAGTGCCATTTCATAAATATATATACTAACTATAACATGCAAATTGTGGTCTAAATTTTTCACAAAAGTAAACCCAAATGGTCTTTAGCATTTTTCACTAATCGAAGAAAGGAGAGACCAGTTCAACAAAGCAGAAACTTCTCTTGCAAAAAGTTGGAGCAATTGGCCATTTGCCCCTTCCTCTCATCCTAAAATTGAGAGTACACTGAGTCAAAGAGTGATGTGATCAAACTGCCAAAAAAGAGTTGAATCATTTGTTTATGTCTCAATCAAGAAAAAGAAAATCAACTTACCAGGTGGTTGCAGACGTTGAAGCTATCAATTTCACCATATTTGCCAAGTTCCTCAAATAGAATTCATGTAAATTTTAAACAAAATAAAGAACAAAGAAAGAGAAAAGTTTCTTTTAGGATTGACTACACTTGACAGAAATATTTTTCTTTTAGAGTGGGAAAGATTTCCCTACAAAAACGACGTCGCATTAACTTTTTTTTTTATTATTCAATGGGCATTTAAAGACTCGATTCCAGATTACAGTCAAAGAAAGAGAATAGCGAGAAAGATGGATTACACTTTAGCAGCGCTGAAGCTGCTGTGTGTACAATTGAAAGACGCGCGCGAAACTCCTTCTCAAAATGCATTAACTCTCGGTGGCATTCTCTTTCAACGCGCCTGGTTACAGGTTTTATATTGAACTATCATTTACTATACTTTACCTCTTCCATTTGCTTCTCTTGTGTTTTTACAATCGTGTTTTTGTGCATCTTATACAGGGCATTCTGGTTTCCGACGACGGGGAAGGCCGTCTGCTTCTCGATGATGGTACCGGTGTTATCCAGCTTTCACTTTCCGGTGAATTCCGTCAACGCCGTTGGGATATAGGTTTCTTCTCTTCCCTTTACTTTTTTTTTTGGTGCATTTCAGTAACATTATAACTAAATTAAATAAATTTATTTTTTTTATGATTTAGGATTCTTGCAATTAATTAAATAATTTTATTTGTATGTTTTCTCCAGGGATGTATGTGATGGTAGTGGGTGGATATTTTGTAGGAACTGGTGAGATTCCCATGATTAAGGTAAATTACTAAATTCTATAATTATAATTAGTTCCCCAAATTTATAATTTATTTGATATCCCAATTGTACAGGAAAAAAATTATACCCCCTCCGATTCCAAATACTTGTCATATTTGAAAAAGTAATATGTTTCCACATTTGTTGTTAGTAAGCCACATGGTAAACCGCTCCAGGTTTACAAATGGTTCGCCCATGGTCTGAACTGCAAGTCCAAGCATGGGAAAGTGGGAAAATTACCATGCAGTTATTGATTTTTCAGTTATTTCTTTAGCTATTTCTGTTTCCAGCATTGTAGGAGGGGATTTCTCCACTTTCTTTTCATGCTTTTATGTTTCCATTTGAGTAGGAGTTCCTCCACTTAGCAAGCTGTACCTTAATCTTAGGGGAGCGGTGTAGTTATCCTCTAAACATGTATTTAAAGAAGACAAATGAATAATAAAAGGAGTTTTATTGCCTTAATCATAGGGCAATTGTCTTTTATAAAAATTTCATTTCAAAAAAGCCTGTTCTGATTACAGTTTAAAGCATGAATGATTTGTATGTGAGGCTTTATTGCCAAAATCAAGGAGTAATTTTATTATTGTTATCCCTTGATTTCATATGGGATTTGATTTCACCATCATGTTCTAATACTGTGCCCTCAACTTTGTTTTTGCCTTTCTTTATTTCTTTTTAACTATCAGGTTCATAAGATTGTTGATCTTTCACCATTCCCAGATCGAGAAGCCATGTGGTATCTTGAAGTAATGGAAGCATATAAGTTGTTCTACCAACCCTTGATTGAAGAATTCATGTGACTTGAAAACTTTTGTTTAGAAGAAAAAGGCTGATCAATCCATGATTGCAAAAAAATTGTGGATCAAAGTGCGTTATTGCCTAGTAGGGGTGACAAGCAGCTTGTGTTTTGTATAGCTATCTTACAAAGTTTAAAACTGCTAGACCGTAATCTAAAAAATGAATTGTGTTTTAGTTTTATCTTCTAATTTTTGTTAGATAGGAACGTTTTGTGGTTTTCAGATTTGAGAGATGATCAGATTATTTATAAAGACTTTTAACTTTTGAAATAAGCATTCTTTATATGGGTGTTCAGAGTTTGAGGAGACAAATTACGTCACTCTTTGCTGATTTTACCAGTCTGACCCTAAATCGATGCGATGCCAAAAAATCTATTGCTTTGAGCTGATTTGCATCTTCAAACATTATTTTTGCGTAGAGTTGTAAAATCCTGTTACATTTGATGCCAAAAAGTCTATTGCTTTGAGCTGATTTGCATCTTCAACATTATTTTTGCGCAGAGTTGTAAAATCCTGTTACATTTGAGTCTGATGAACTGTTATGCTTTTTAATATTCAATTGCAACGGTTAAAACATTAATAAGTTATTCATTTCTGTTTTAGGAACTCTTTTTTTTTTTTTTTTTTTTTTTTTTTTTGTGAGCCCCCTTTATTAAATTAGTAATACGGGCATAAAACAGAATAACCTTCATTTGATTTGGCTTGCCATTGTGGGGAGCTACATTCCAACCATTTGCACCTCAGTTCTTGTTCTCTCACATTCAAACCAAAGGCTATGATATCTGAGCATAAGAATAAAATCTTACTCATAATTCTTAGATAATAACACCAACTTACATAAGGATTATACATCACTGATGCTTCGTTGTATTACGACTTGCCAAATATAGCCTCAGAGTATCCTTAGAACAAGTAAATTTGTGTTCAACCCTTTTGATTGGATTCCTTTAACAAGACACCAGTTGGAGCATCACCCAGCTTCTGCTATCGCCTGAGTTGAGTTTTTACCTGTTCGCTACTAGATTCAGAGAAATTTCCTCAAAGATTTACAATGTACTGGGACTTTGTGCTGTGTTTTGAATGACCTTCCAAATACCAAAGTGCCCATTTACCTGAATCAGGAATCAGTCAGCCATAATGGTTCTACCTATAATACCAGAAACAAGTCCAATATTTTTTTCCACAAGCAACGGCTGCTATAATCATGTAATTTAACAATACATAACATGCTAAGCGAGGCTTAGCAATAGAATTTTCCTTTTCCTTTAGAAATTCCTGTAATAGATTAGGAGCCTTCAATATGGGCAATCCATTTTTAAGGCAGCCCAGAAACAGCTTTCGTCAGCTGATTAGTTTTCCTAAATAATTCATTACGAGCAAATGGGTTCCAAAAGATGCCCTAAGCATTGCTTGGAACTCAGATGCTTGTAATACATAAAAGTAGGTTGATGCTCAAGGTATGGTAACTGAGGGAAAAATTCTTATTCACTCTCTTCTAAGGCATTGAAGCGGTGTACAGCTAGAGCGCATCAAGCCTTCCAACGTTGCCATTTTCCAGGCATGCCACAGGCACATTTTAAAGTTTTTACGTGTGCCAATTATAATGGAAAATATGTTGCTATTAAAAGAAACACGGACTCACAGGAATCAAGGCCAAATGAGGCATTGGCTATGAGTAATAACTGCAGAAAATGGAGAGTGATGGGGGAAGAGAGAAAGATAACTTACATGATATGTTTACGACAACAATCCAACAATCTACCAACATCTATTTCAATTGCATAATGTTCTTCCATCACATCCTCCACCTTGTGAGAGTCCTTTAGAGCATTCCACCAATTTAAAATGCTGACTATTCTTTGAAGCTGTTACAATGGTCAAGGGAAAAAAATTGCAAGAAAGTATTTGATATCAGAAACATATAAACATAGTGCATAAAGATTCCAAATCAAATTTATGCGAATAGAAGGGGATACAGCCGTATTTCTGGTATCTGATTTTATATCAGAACTGATTGAATTCTTGGTTTCTTTGCTGGCAGCATCAAGTTGTTGGTCAAGAAGATCATCTTCAATCAGGTCAGTTTTGGTAACTAGAACCAACACATACTGATGCAGAGTAGATATGTCCAACTCATTTTCCTTTACTCGAACCAGTAACCTTGCAATAATGCTCCAGAGTGCACTCCGTGCTTCACAATCAGCCGAGGCAAAAGGAAATATATCAAGCAAACCCTGTAAAAAAGTCAAATCTGGAGATATCCAAGGTGTCAGCTCCAGTCCAATTAATGGCTTTGTACAATAAGAAATGTTAATGATGAGAAACATATACAACTTACCATGTGATATCTCCAAAGCAAGATCAGGTACATCACACAGAATATTTGCAACTAAAATTGAAACAGTAGCACAAGAGTTGGCAACCTGCAAAAGGGAAAATGGTGAGAGATGGTGGAGAGTCATTGCAAACAATTAGTCAAGTAGCATCCCACTTTTTATGTTAAAATAAAAAAAAAGAAAAATGGAAGTAATGACCATGAACCACATGGGAAAACATAGGAAAACACAAAGCAAAAGGGCATCATTCCCCCACTTCAAGTCAAATTAATGAACAACGCAGTCCAACAAACCAACTTGACTCATGCCTACTTAACACTGATATTAGATTGTATCTCAATAATCAGACTTATCATTCTTGTCTTAACTCCTGCAGAAATATCCTTATTTATGCATCAATTATATCAATTATTACTGCCGAAAGATCTCAACTTTCCCACCTACTTCTAGTTATTGCCGAAAATCGTCAATTTGCACATTTGGTGTAATTGAAAGGCATATAAACTAGGAGAAAACTTACAAAAGAAAGATAATATTCATGAGCGCAAATAGCGAGCTTGTTATAGCATGACTGATATTATTCATGAGTGTAGATATTATACAAAAGGGGGAAATTATCACCAAATGGGAACATCACGAGAGTGGAATCATATTTCAATTCCTAAACAAACTCTGAAGTCTAAATCATCGCAGAGGACCTGGCACTTATATTAGTTTACTGTCTGAACAAATCATAAGAAGAGGGAGCAGAGAGGTCAATTTGATATAGTCCTTTCTATTCTCATTCACCATGAAAATGGACAAAGAACTTAGAAGAACTGGGACAGATCCTTGTTATAGCATGAACATTTTGTTAACAAAAGTAACAAGTATGAAAACATGCAAAATTCAGTACATAAGCTGTTGGTGAGGATATGTTAGAGGAGCTCCTTTAGCAAACATTTTGAAAAGAGCTATAAATTTTATGCAAGTAATTCAGTAATTGCAAGTGAATTGTCAAACATTCAGTTCATTTCCATGTCAGGAAGCAAATTGAAGTTAAAAGCCACTTTATTATTTTAGGTGGTCTCCAAAAAAAACATTACCAAGGTGAATCAAACTAGTTAAAGCCTCAATGGGCGGTGAGATTACTAAGCAACTAAACCCACTGGAATAACACCTCTCAGCCAGACCAAAATAGTATGTTAAAACTTCATGAAAATTTAAAATTACAGGAAATTCAACTAATTGGCAATCAACATAAACAGATTGTCACAAAAAATTTGTCGTAATCAAACTTTTCCAATGTAAATACAAATCTCTTTAGCCCAAGAAGCATCATGATCAAAACAGTTTAAAGGAGAAGAAACTCTCAAAATACGGCCAGTTAAGTAGTAGTCCAGTACTTTGGATTGTCAATGGCATAAAAAGCTCCAGGTTACCAGCAATAAAGCATTAACATCAAACAAAGATAATAGAACCACTAATGATTCCATAAACCCAGCCTGCGAATATACCTCTACTTTGTCCGGGAATTTGACCAAGTCACAAACTAGTTGAAAGAGTTCCTTATTAGAGCATATTTCTTGGGAATGGCCATCCAAAGTGGAAATAACTTCAATTGCACGAAGAATTACATCAAGAACAACATACCTGAAACAGTAATAGATGGAACATCAGACTCAAAACAACCAGAAATGTATATTTGGGAGAAAATGTAATAGCACACGAGGAAAATTCAAAATGCATTTGGAAAATATACTGTAGAAGGAAAACATAATATGGAAAACTTTTCCATAAATCTAGAAATCCTGAATTCCCTCAGGAAAACTATTTCTAAACCAAGAATCCTGTCAAAATGTTCTGAGGAAGCTGTTATAACAGGAGAAATGACCAACTTAATAAAAACAAATGATTAAATTACTACAAAAACCCTCAGTAGTGCAATTTTTCCTGCCAGCAAGTGTACAGACATTAATGATAGTTCTGCTGTAGTGGCAAATCCAGAACATTTTCCATCAATAGCAAGAGGAGCTAAATTAATCGATTAGCTACTTATAGATTGTATAAATAAATGAATCAGTAAGGGCAAACGTAGCAAAATAAAGTCAGGTATGATTACAAAAAAAATTATCTAGAAATAAAAATTATATGCTAGTAAGAAACATTAGCAACAATCATGGTTACAGAGACATATACATCAGACAGAGTCTTAGTATGTAAAAATGCATATTAAAAGAACAAAGAGTATGCGATGCATAAAATGGTTCAGTAGCTAATTCAATATAAGCTAAGATGAAATCCAAAAAAAATTATGGTAAAGGCAGTTTCTAAATTCTTTACCAAGTGACATTAAAAAGAAAAGAGGGCACCATGAAAACAATAAAATCAGGGAATAACTTATCATATATCATAGGTAAGTTTCTTCAATCACATTAAATACAAACAGATGTAGAAATACACTACAAGATTTTTCACATCTGCAAAACTCAACCTGTCATTGACTGTGTCAGCCCTTTAAATCTAATCAACTTATACCTTTCAGGTACTCTTTCACCTGTCAATGTGCTCATTTCAGAAGCCAATAGATTGAACAATAAATTTGTCAAACCCAGCTTCATAAGAGATGGAAGAAGAATAGATGAAACTTCCTCACTTTCAAGTATAGCTAACAATAATCCCACAACCTGTTAAAAAGAACCTTCTTTAGGTAGAGTATACAACACAAGTTAATGAAATAAAGAGCTAACTTTGTATGACAAAGCTACAAACAGAAAATGTTATAACCCCAACTTGTAAAAAAAAAGGGCGATCCAGAGAACAAAACGCCCTGCATGTGTACAAAACAAAAATACTGAGACAGGTTTAACAAATTAAAAACATTTTAACTTATTGGTCCTATTGATCTCGATGTGAGAGTTGAGCAAGATTTTCGCACAAAGGCTTTCTTTGTGGGTACCTTGTATTTGAACGAAGATGGCAACTTAATTCTTGTTATCGCAAAGATTTACCAACTATAACTTAATGAAATATTCAAAATTTAATTAAAACTTTTAGATATTCAGGCATCATATGAGAAGCTAACAACCGTCCATTCTTTGTTGCACTGGATAATCAATTAAAGTCACATCATGGACACATCACTAATCCAATAAAAAAAACATAACATTTTGTATGACCTAAAACCAATCTTGTCTTAAATTTGCGGAGATTTTTTTACCTTAACTCATTTCAACCCTATAATCTGTTTACTGTTTTACACAGGCCAATATAAGAAGCAGCTAAAGGACAACATTTTGGTACTAATGGTAACAAAATCTTGAGTTCCACACTTTTATCCCTGCAGCTTCCATTAAGTCTCCAAAACAATCCAATGGACAAGTCAGCAACATCCCCCTGAAAACTTCCAATTTTGTGGATCGTAGGATGGAGTTTCTCAAATTCATATGAAATGATACCCTTTTTGATAAAAGCTAAGGCTCTGGAAACTGTTTCACCCCACATATTGTTGCTACAGCTTAAATACACATATACAGCCCGTCTCCGCGGGGGGGGGGGGGCGCGCCCGCGGCGCCCCCCCCCCCCCCCGCCCCCCCCCCCCCCCCCCCCCACACCCCACAAACAAAAACAAAAACAACAAAAAAAAAAAAAAAAAAAAAAAAAAAAAAAAAAAAAAAAAAAAAAAAAAAAAAAAAAAAAAAAAAAAAAAAAAAAAAAAAAAAAAAAAAAAAAAAAAAAA